>CM035794.1:44559407-44796907 GCA_020466265.1 Siphamia tubifer | reverse complement strand
CATACAAACTGGATGAAGTCAATATAGCATATACGCCTTCTTAATTTGTCTATTATTTGTCTATTTGTCAGACTATTTAAGCATGACAACTGTGTCATAAATATTTGGGAGTAAATATATACAATTACACTTCACATCATTCATTGTTTTTTGAATGATTTTGCCAAGTGTAACTAAGTGAAAAAGAAGCCTTCATTTTAAAAAGCCTGCGATTGATTTCAACAGGTATCATCACATTTCATCCTTGTGGCCATGATATAATTGTAAATGAGAAAAACAAAACAATCCCCCCCAGGCCCCACAGCAAGACGGACTGTCTCTATTAATGTCCTATGGGGAAAGAAGTGTGTTTCTGTATAGGGGGTGAATACACCCCGCAGATTATTCATATCCTTCGTACTTCATTTCTCCCTTCGACAAACCAGCGGTAAGTGTGATACTGGTCATTAATATTTCATGTTTTCTGTCCGGGTGGCTCCCTACATTTACACAGACTTTATTTGTGTGTATCTAAATGTGCAGAGGAGGTATGTTGGTAGAAGGTCCCTGGTCGGTTGTCACACCATTTGAGTTTCAATCTGACCTTTTGTGTTCCCATTGGGTGAACCCCTCTAGGGAGTAACCAATCAGGGAGCCCCCGCTGAGCTGAGATTAAATCAGTCTCCCTGAGCTGCCAAGTGATCAGACAGGATCTGTCTCACACGCACACACGCTGTTTTAGCCTATTGTATGTGCCTGTGATCTATAGATGTGTGGAAAAAAAGGAAGAAAAACTCAGTGTCTCACAAGCTATGTGCAATTATGGTGCAATTTCTGGTTCAAAGAGAAACACATGATAACATTTCCTCTCTAAAGTATATAATATATACAATACAATATACAACATTACAAATAGATTCAGCAAGGCTTCTGATGTCAAATTAAATTTTGGTGGTGATTGGTGGAGGTACCAGGGGGTGCACAAATGTGTGATTCATAACAAGATGGATTATGGACAGATTTGGCTTAAGTTTTCAGGAAATGTTGATAATGGATCAAGGACAAGTGCTAAAAGTTTGGTGGACATCAGTGACCATTCAGTAGATCAGGGTGGACTAGCACTTGTGAAAGTGCTGGGGGGGGGGGGGGGGTGATCAGCTTTGGCAGAGTCTACGTTCTCTGAGTGCTTTTCTAGATACCTCCACCAGCGTTCATGTGTTTGTTTGCTGATTTGTGTAGAACATATCTCAAAAGCTTATGGATGGATTTTGGATTTTGATGGAATTTTCAGGGTATGGTGGTAATGGTGAGATCAACAAATTATTTGATTTTGCTGTGTGTGTGTGGGGGGGGTCTGCCTTGGTGGAGGTCTGTGCTCTCAGAGTGCTTTTCTCATTACATTTGTGGGTTTTGTTTGTTTTTGTTTTTTATGAAGGTCAATTCAAGCTCTAAGAGGTTTCTGTATTTGGTTCCTTACCAATGAGAGGCAAAAAAAATCTATGAATAAAAATAAATTGAACAATATAAGCTAGGAAAGTGCATATCACCACCCAAATTTAAATCATTTGGTTAATGTGTGTCCTGAAAATGTCATCAAAATTATCTTGGTAACACACAGACAACCAAATTAGAAAAGCACTTTGAGAGTACACACACACACACACACTCACACACACACACACACACTCACTCACTACCACCACCAACATGTACAAATTTCCTCCTTGTGCCAGTATTAACATTTCCTAAAAATGTCACCCAAATCCATGCATATTTTTTTAATTTATCCTCCTAACAGACAAACACACAGGCAAAGCTCAATGAAAACCAAACCTCCTTAGTGGAGGTTAAAAAACACATGTAAGGTGAAAGGAACGTGTTGTAGAACATTATACCAACATAAGTGCTGTCCACATCCACATTATCCCTTTGAACTTCATTCCTTCCATTTGTACCATTACTTCATGGTACCTAACAAAGCAGGTACAGTCACTGTTCATGCAGAGCTGGACTTTACAGACCCTGTAGACCACTTTGGACATAAGATTGTTGACTCATTGTCCTCACTGTCACTGGCTTGTCATGTATATGGACATGACCAAAAAATAATCACTTGCATAATAAGCTATTATGCAAGTGATAAGTTATTTTAAGTTTCTGTTTTCTCATAGAGAAAAGATGACGGATTTGAAATCGTCTTCACAGCTTTTGTCTGTTTTCAACAGCTATAGAAGTTTCCATATTACTTGAATATTACTGATTGAAGTGAAAGGCTGATATCTTCATAATAACTTCATGAAGTTGAGAGTGGAGGGGTCCTTATATTAAAATACACAAAGCAGGTGTTAAAAGTAGACAAATAGTAGAGTGGTGAACCCTGCATAACTGTTAACTTTACACATGCAGCTTTTTCTAAAATTACATTCTAAATGTCACTGAATGGCCAAATGTGTTTTTAGTTCTGTAAATTATTATATGAAATCACTACAGACATGTTTTTTTTAATTCAGTATGTACAATGGTAAATTGTATTTGAAAATACATGTACAAATGAACACAAGGATAAATGTGAGCCTCAGGCAGTCATTTCTCCTCATTTTGTTGCTTTCCCTCTTTCTCTTCCTCTGCTGTCCTCCCAGTTCTAATCCCTGTTATCTATTTGATTGACCAAACCCTTTAATCACATACCTATCTAGAGGATGGAAATGGCAGTGGCTAGATAATTAGCTGCTAGATAATGGATGCTTTTTTTCCCCCCAACAGCCATCCTCTCCTACTTCATTCACTGGTCATTGCTGGAACAAGTTTATAGTTAATTGACTATTCATCACAAGCCATCTGATGCTTGCTGAGTTGCAAGCATTCTCCACTATTACTTCCCTGCATAGAGATAGGCTACACAATCCAATCACACAGAGGTGGGAATGAGCAAGCAGGCTTGTAGTGAGTAATAAACTCACACTTGGACAAATACACGTAAACAGGTGCACGGATTGACATACAAAAGCATTAGCAGACGCTTCCCCCTGCAGACCTACTCATTTACATTCATATTGCAGGTACCTACTAATTTAGTCAGTTTAGGAGTTGATGATGTGGTAAACAAAGTGAAATGAATCAAAAACAAAGGAGCACTTCACAGGCAAGTCAAATGTGTAACCTTTGACAAGGACAGATTATATGACCTTTATTAAAGACACAAAAAAACAGTTTACAGCATGATATGTGAACTCCTATGCACTCGTTTTTTGTGTGTGACAGTGTGAGCATGTGATGTTTTAGGGCAGTTTCATCAATTAATGTGATGCCACCCTGGGACTTCTTACAGAATTTAAATCAACAAAAGTATACTCATGTTTGTTGGAAGTAAGACAGAGACAGCAATTGGTTGGTACAAATGTATGTATTTTTTAAACACAAAATAGTATTTTAAACATTCTGGTACTAAAGTCACTTAATACAAAACTATTAAATATCAATTAGTGCTGATTCCTACTTTGATAGATGGAGGAATGGGGACCCCAGAGACACCACATGTGAAGCAAATAAACAGTGGAACCAAAGTGCAAACACAATCCAAGAAGGGGCACCACCACCAGGGCACCAATCCACCACTGCGAGCTCAGCATCTGAATGAAAACCAGAGGACAGGTTAGAGAAACAAATAATGAAACCAATTACATTTACAAAAGCAATTTAACCAAAACGCAAGTACAAATGAAATACAACTCACAACATAACCAGAAGACAAGATAATTCTATTCATAGATAAGACAAAGTACAAAATATACAAATGAAACAAATTCCCACATCAACCTTTCACACACAGAAACACACACACACACACACACACACACACACACAGATATGGCTGGATGCACAAAAGAAACTGCATCCTCAGTGGAAGTACATAGCCAGCTGAACTGTGTCCAAAGCAAGCAAATACATACAGCAAATAGCAGTCTAGGCAAGGCCAGCAGTGTTAGCTGTGCCAAAGCAAGCAATGATAGCAGTGTAGCTGAGGCAAAGCAGCGTTAACCAGAGGTGAAGCAGCGTAGTCAAAACAAAGCAAAGAGGCCGAGGCAAAGCAGGGTTAGTTGAGGAAAAACAGCAATGATTTTTTTTTTTGGGGGGGGGGGTTCAGCTGGTGATGCACAGCTATGTGGTCATCATTAATGTGATCAGACTATGTAAGACCACATAATAAGCAGCGTAAGTTCAGTGCTACATGCTTGCTACACAAGGAAGTAGTGAACAACTGTGAGGAGCATGTAGCTCACAGTACCCACTTAGGTGATGCCAATAACCACATGACGTAATGCGGACAGACTTTTTCTGAGTCACTCCTTTCTCTATGTTGTTTTGTATGAATGGGAAATACAGCCAGTGGAGGTGACAGACCACTTTCAAATACAGTATGTGGTGACCCATCAGATTCCAAAAGGAGCATGTAAAAGTTTTCAGTGGAATAACACCTTTAAGTCTTGTGTGTCCTGCGACTTATGAGCGTTTATTCCCGTCTATGGTTTCCTCTGTATTTCAAGTGTTTATCTGGTTGTGATTTGATGTTTTTCCTGTCTCTGTCCACGGGTACGTCTAATCTTGGTCAGTGTCTCAATCTCCTGCAGAACCTCGGCTCGACCTTCTTTTGGACTCGTAACAGTTTCTGGATTTTCCTTTGTTGTGCGTTTGGATTACCTGTGTTTGACCCCTACCTGTCTGACCTCTGATTTTCTCTCAGTTGCTGCGTTCCACTGCGCTCCTCCTGATGGACACCCTGGGAGATACCTCACATTTTATTAATATTATTGTTAATAAAATTTGTGAAAATCATTCTGAGTGTCTGAGTCCTGCCTTTGGGTCCACTAGAATTGTGTCAACACCTGTCTCATCGCACTAGATGGACCCTCTGTGGTACCCCACCCTATTGCATCCTTGTAGACTGGATCTACATCTTCAATGGACATGTCCATCCATGGGAATGGATGTCTTCTTCACTGTGGTTCTCCCTGAGGTTTCTCTGTTCCCACAGGGTTTTTTTTCCTTGCCAAGAAGGAGGGTCTAAAACAGTGGATGCCTGGGACATTATCTGTTTCTTTCATCTGCTGTTTGTCCTCATATTTCCATCCAGAGGCCAATGTACTGTTTAGTGTGATAGGGGTTGGTTCTGCTGCCTTTCACTGTTGGACCAAGTGCCCATTTGCACATATTTGATGGTAATTCTACTTGAACAAACTGCCTCAAATATGTACGTGACTAGAAGTACATTGCAGAGCTTGATTTGAAATATGAAGTCAGGACTATCAAGGGCTAAGTAAATCGATCACAGATAAGAATACAGGGTGTACTCTGTGTACTCAATTTAAATTTCTGAATCAAGTAAACAACTGACAACAGTTGGAAATAGATTTGTGGAGTGGAACTGACTGATCCATTGTCAACCCCCCCACAGACTTGTGATTGATTTAGTATAGAATAGATCATGCATATGTCACAGTGATCAGCTCAATTCCAGACTGTGTTTACCTCTGCTAATAGAGGTTATCTAATCATTGGGGTTTGTTAATGTGTCTGTTCATCCGTCTGCCTGTAGGCAACATGACTCAAAAAGTTATCCACGGATTTCAACAAAATTATCGTGGAATGTCTGGAATGACAAAAGCAACAAGTGATTAGATTTTAGGGGTGATCCAGATCACTGTCTACATCCAGGATTTTTTTTGATGGATTCTTTGCTATTGGGAGATAGGGCCGGTTTTGACAGAAATTGTTCTAACTCAATATATAATACTGGCAGAGGTCTGCACACCCTGAGTGCTTACTAGTCTTAGTATTGAATACACTGACCAGGCTAACAAATGCATTGGCAGAGATGTTCAGAGTCCTTGTGCAGATGGGTTAATTGTGTAAAAATATTTAATCAGACTAAACATGATGATGGATTTATCTGCATTAACACAGTTATTTTAACAGCCCAAGATATGGCCCGCTTTGACATTCAGAGCGGTGAACACTATCATCTTCTACAAATTAATTCATGAGTAAAGTTCATGGACTTGGATCAATGACAGTGGATGGACACACTGGCTTTATGATCAGATATTGATATCTTTGATGAAAATGTCACTTTTTAGTTTTTTTTTCTCTTAAAATATATTACTTTTTATGAACATCTAAATTAAGTATACGAAATTAAATATAAGAAAATACATGATTTACTGTATAGTGAAAAATGTGGGTGGTTAACACTGCACCTTCACAGCAAGACGGACCCTGGTTCAAATCCCACACCAGACCTTTCTGTGTGGAGTTTGAATGTTCTGCATGGGTTTTCTCTGGGTACTCCAGTCTGCGATGAAATGGAGACTCATACAGGGTGTACCCTGCTTTCGCGCATTGTAGGTGGATTAGGCCCTCACAGATCCCTGTGAGGATAAAGTGGGTTCAAATGACAAGACGTAGTGAAAAATGCAAAATACAGAGAGTGATATAAAACTAGAAAAGCACTGAGAGCGCAGACACCACCGAGACAGATCATGATAATAATGATAATAAAAAGATTAAATGGTGAGAAAAAATAAGTTGGTTCTTTTATGGGTAAAGTACAATGTTTGAGTTACATTCCAAAAGTGGGAATACGGATGGTGTACAGAGCTCTTCCTGTTATGCAGGGGGAGAATGCACACACTTTGCTGTAGGGCAGCCTCTGTTCATGCACTTATGTTCCCGGAGTGATTCTGGAGTCTATATCTTAGTGTTGCATTATAAATCAGTAAGAAGAGGGGCAATTAATTATTTATGAGCATACTGTAAATTTTAGTAGGGTATGTTTCCTAAAATAGGTCTGTGATGCCACTTGATTACAGGACACTTTCTCTTTCAACACATAGCCGAAGTGATGCCAACTTCTTTTACCACTGACCTACCATTTCTTCCATCAGGCAAACAGGGTGATATTCAATTTTTCCCTCAATTAAAGTGCTACTCTCTGGAAAGCCAAGGGATAAATTGCCTTCTAATCGGGCAGGTGGGCTGCAAGGACTCTGGGCGTCAGAAGGCTTTAGATCATTCCATTTATTACCTAGTTGATTTAATCAGCAGTACCCACTGATTTGATGAATTGCTCTAATAAGCCGCTTGGTGAATTGTTAATCTTTAGGACTAGACACAGCATTCAAAAAGTCTTTTAATCCTGCCAGCACAGATAAATAATTATAAGCACTAAATGTAACATATGCAAAAGACAAGCCAGAAAAACAAGCGTGATTATGAAAAAGAGAATGAATATGCAAAGGACTGAAATGAAAAGGACGAGTGGACATAGGTGCAACAAGCTACAGTTCAGAGTTCGAGAAAGTGGAAATTGTGTTAATTTATTTATGTGTAACTTATTCCGAATGGAGCAGCATACTTCTGCGTATTCACTGTACACTGCTATAGTATGTTGGAAAGCTCTGTGGTGGTTACATCTATAATGAAAAATGTGAAGTTATTTTTGGACCATTTTAAACCCTTGATTACAGCGCATAGATACAGACCAAAACAAAAGACACTGGCCGTTCTTATAAGTCTGCCTTTAGCCCTATTCACATGGGAGTTACACTGCCTGTGGAAGTCATTTGTAATAATAGCGAAGGTTGTCTGTTATTTTAACCCTGGGGAAAATAAAAGATCCACCACAAATTACCAATCCTATTTCAGTAAACACATCCTGTCATAATATCATAATATTAGCCGTGTGTATTCTGAGCTCTTCTTGTTTCTGCCATTTAGTACATCTATTACATGGGAGAGGATTTTAAAGTTTGGTTTGTGATGAGTTTTACAGATAATATGGGTGTAAATTCAGGAGGTTTATGCCACAGCATAGCACCGTGTTTTTTCAGCCCTGGGGTCAGGACATCATGTGGTTACCTAAAATGTCATTCATTAAAACAAAAAAAAAAGTAAATAGATTATGACTTGAGAGAGACACTCACAGTCAATAAAAGACATGACAAATAGTAAGTCTAAAACTGAAGCACTGTAGTACTGTTTATCTGTCAAATGTTCATTGTGGTCAGTTTCAGATGCTGCAGCTCTTTCATAATTTATAGTTTGAGTTATTGTTTTTTCACTATTCATTTTCAACCTTATAAGATGGACTGACGTCTGTACATATCCTGAGATCAAGGAAAATAACATTCTCACTTTTTTGCCTCTATCCATAATAATATATATGATATAGACTAAATGCTGTCTAAAATTATTATCAGAAATGTGTGAGTCAAGAGTACGCCAGGTTGATAAACCAGAAATTTACTGTTATCACCATTTATTACAATAATATCATTTTGTCCAGATCTGTAAATTTGGTAATTTATTAAGAAAAGAAAAGAAGTCCTTTTTGTTGATTTTGACTGTGTGTCCTGGTACGCTACTTTATGTTCATTCCCCTTTAAGATTGTGTGGAGCGTGTGTTGTCATGTGACTCCACCCATCTAGTCTAAACAGAAGGGAAACAGATGATGAGGAAATTACTTACGGTTCAAATGAAGAAATGGCTGAACAAATAACATGAGTTGGTTAGCAGTGACACTGCCACCATGGCAAAACGTGTCATACAAAACAATATCACTCTTTCACTAGACTGATAATATATAGTTAAGCCAGGACAAACATCCTGCCCCCTTCAGAAGGTAGAGAAAAGATAAATGACCATAAAACTTTTCAGTTCTGCAGGAGGGGGGGCAGCACATACTGACATGCACAGACCAAAACACACACTCGGTTATGCCCCACACACACACACACACACACACACACACACACACACACCAAATTGTGTGAGGCTGAGTCCCCCCACCTGTTTATCATACATTTGTTATTGAGTTAAAACTGCCCAATTTATTGTGATATTAATTTGAGGTCATATCTGTCAAGGGGAGTGTAGTGGAAGGAGGATTCAGATGCACGGTGTCTAAGGGAGAACAAATTTAGTAAAGAAAAACAGAACAAAGATGAACAAAAGGAAAAGAATACAACAAATTCTAAAAATGTGCCAGAGTCCATGGTGATGAACGAATGTCTGGGTTATTGTGATGCTATTCACAGCTTGAATAACTCCCCGATTAGTGAAGTCTTGCAGCTGCACAGTGCAGCCCAGGTGGAAATGGTCTGAATTAGGGATAAGGTCATGACATGACATCACCTCTTTACAAAATATAGATGTGGAAGTTGACAGCAAATATATCAATACATACGATGACAGCCCAAAACTACACCATGATCAGTCCAGGAGATTCTGTCCTTGTAGCCTACATAAAATTCAGATGAGACAACATGCAACAAGCAAGTTTATTAACAATCCCATGAGCAGACACAGAAGTGTCAACCAGGTACTGTAAAGTCAGTACTATCATGTAATGGAAACGCTACCGAGTTAAGCCGAGTTGGTACTAGTGGAAACACAGCAATAGCAAAACAGTGCAGCAGTGTAATGAAAGAAACACCCTAATGTACATATTTTATTTGTAAACAACTTAGTTGACTCTTTAATACTGTTTCTATGTGTTATACAGTACATCACATTTTTACAGTTTGTAGTTGATAGCTGAAAAAAGAAAACCAAAGCCCATGGAACAGAGATGATTACCGCTGCTGATGACATGATTTATTTTGCAAATAAACTTTTTGTGTCTATATAGTGGCATCGATGACTGTTGACGATGTAACAGGTCTGGAGGGGTTGTCTCATCTGATAAGGGAATGTTTCAACCCCTAAAACCCTGTGTCAATGAGTAGTGCCAAGTGCAACGGCCAAAGGGGAGGGGGAAGGGGACTATTATTATTTCAGTCTACACATACGCCATGTTTTTTCTCTAAAAGTGTGATGTGTGTCAAGAAAAAAAAGTGTTAATGTAAGACCATACGTCAGGAGACAAGTAATTTACTTCTCACTGTGCACCCACCATATGCCTGTGATATTGCCTATGTTTGTATAAGTTTTGAACTTTCTAGAATGGCGTGCAAAAACTGCAAAAAAAGCAATCAAGTGTGGGACTTGTGAATCCCCTGTGCTTTCTAGTAGGATGTGACTGCTACAATGACAGCAATGTTGCCAACACCATGTGGTAAGAATTACCCAAATGAGCTGATTAGTAAATAGTGTTATTATAAATGTTTTGTATATAAATAGTTTATTTAAACGTTATATACTTTTCACTTTCAGCACCTCTTGATTATTTGATATGCATTTGATAGGGGAGTGTTTTAACCCCTACCCCTGGAACTCTGTGTCAAGCAGTAGTGCCAAGTGCAAGGGCCAACGGTGAGGGGGAAGGGGAACACACACTATTAGCTATTACTATAACTATTAGCTCATACTAATTATTTATTTTTTTCTCTTAAAGTGTAATGTGTGGCAAGAAAAAAGACAGCGTTAATTTGAGGACACTGGCATATTTAATAATCTGAATATGAAACAGTCACTGCCTGTGAGGTGTTACTCAGAACAAATAGAAACCCCATGTATACACATTAGTGTTGGTTACATTTCAGTGAAGTTGGCCTGATCACAAACATTTCTGGACAAGAGCTTGTTAACTTCACGCCATCATCCAATGTATTACCACAGTCCACAACAAAGAATAATGTGTCCAGGGTTTTATGCTCCAAATCCTCTTTTTTTCATGGCTAATTTACACATACAGATGATTAATGAAACACTAGTTCCTGTCACATGAGCTCAGTGGGTGGGTGTATGATGTTCTGGCAGTAAAATAGCCCACTATGGTGACAGCTACTATAGGGTGGTGGACGTCTGTCCCGTCTGTCGCACACAAATACACAATCAATTCTTAGTCTAAAAACAAGCTTTGGTCTGGAATGACAACCTGCATTTCACTTTGACAAAATATGTATATTTTTTATTTTCATTTAATTTTAGTAAATGTAATTGGAGTTCTAGCCTTTGTCTGCAGCAGTTAAAAATGTATACATTCACTTACATTCTGTACATGTACAATGCCTTAGATTTACGCTGTGTCTGAATTAATCAGACTAATTGGAGAAGTTGCAGGATTATTGCTGCTGTGTTGTTAATTCCCCGACCCCATATCAATAAAGATACAGACCCTGCGTCTCTGATTTGGAGTCATTCACTAGTGTAATGGGTTGGTAATGAGAACCCAAATGCAGCACAGGATCAACTAAAGAGTCTTTATTGAAATAAGTGAGAGGGGAAACTGGAGTGTAAGTGTGACTTAGACAATAGGCAGGTTTGTAGTGATAACACACAGCAGCAGGTCAGGTACCAGGACAGGAACAATTTGGTTCACGAGTCAGAGTGAAGTAGCTGACATGTGGTTTCACCAAGCAGCAAAGACATTCTGATGCTCACTACTGGGAAACCTGAGGCTTAAATAGAGCAGACTGAGTGGCAGAGGCAGATGATTAACTGAGTAGGAACAGGTGTGTTGACTGATTGATTGTATGGCAGGTGAATGATTGAAGGTGAAAGGTTACCAGGTAGAATGTCTCCATGGTAACTACAGAGGCACAGATTGGTTATTTTTTCATCCGCAACTTCATCATATCCATTTGAACATATGTTTTTTTCACCAGTTTTCAACACTACACCTTCCTGTTAATCCACCTATTGGTTATAGGTCTGTGGATGATACCTGTCTTTTTCAGACAGTGCATTTCCTATTAGCCTGCCAGAAAGCTAAAGACAATGAGCAGAAAAACCTAGATTAAAACAAACAAACAAAAAAAAAAGAATTCATACCATATTAATTCCAAAATTTGCTCCACTGCACAATGTGCACCTTCACTAATTGTCTGTAATTCTACTTAAATTGCACAGCTAAATTATTGTGAAAATATAAATGACTATTCCCTCAGTGGTACAGTATAATATCTGGCTATTTTAACCTGAAGAAAGCATGGTTGTATTGTGGCATCTGAAAAACACTATAGCATGACGTCTTACCTAGTTAAGTGAAAATTTTACAGCAATACTACAAGAAATCAAGCATTTGGCATGTGTTTTTGATGTGTCCAGGTGTTTTCTAAAAGCGGCCCTTTGGCACACTTTTGGCATAGCCTTGGCACACCTGAATAAAAAGGCTGCTATTCTTGAATGCTTCAATGTACAGTTCTACATTTGAGCTCTATGGAAAACTTACACTCTATGGCATCATGTGTCCCCCTGCATGACTCCAACATCATTGTAAAATTTGCGTACGACACTACAGTGGTGGGTCTCATCTCTGACGATGATGAGACAGCTTACAGGGAGGAGGTTCAGAGACTGGTGGCCTGGTGTTCAGCACACAATCTGCAGCTGAACATTGGCAAAACGAAGGAGATGGTGATGGACTGGAGGAGGAGGAGGAGAATAGACCCCACCCCGCTTCACATAGAAGGAGTCTGCATGGAAAGGGTCTCCTCCGTCAGGTTCCTAGGGGTGCATGTGGCAGATGACCTAAAGTGGCACACCAACGCAGCAGCAGTGGTCGGCAAAGCGCAGCAGAGGCTGCACTTTTTAAGGCTGCTGAAGAAATGCCACCTGGACAGAAACCTGATGCTGATGTTCTACTGTTCCACAGTAGAGAGCGTGCTGGCGTACCGCATCACAGTGTGGTATGCCAGCACCACAGCCAAGGAGAAGAAAGCTCTCCAGGGGGTCATCAAGGTGGCCCAAAACATCATCGGCTGCCCCCTGCCTTCCCTGGAAGAGATAGCTGGCTTACGGGGATTACGCAGGGCAAAGAAGATTTTGTCTGACCCATCCCACCCTGGCCGGAGCCTCTTCAACCCCCTGCCCTCGGGTAGGAGATACAGGGCCCTGAGGAGCAGAACCAACCGGTTCAGGGACACTTTTTACCCATGGGCAATAAGACTTCTTAATGCTGGATTGTGATCAAGTGTTTTTTATGTATGGATGGTTTTAACTATGTTTGGATGTTGCTTTTATCTTTATATAGTTTTTTTTAACAAATTTTAGCCTTTTATACAGTTTATTCATATATTATTTATTTTATTTATCTTGTATTGCACTTTAGGGGGGGGGGGTGTTTCCTGCAACATTTCATTGTAACTTGTGTGCAATGACAATAAAGTTTATTATTATTATCACATACCATACTGTGATTCACTATGAGAATTACTGACACCTAGTAACTGGTGTATAAACATGTGAAAACATATTATACACTAAAGTTTTTTCACATCAAATAAGCAAAAGAGGTGCTGAAAGTGAAAAGTATAAAGTTTATATAAATAAACTATTTACATACAAAACAATATTTATAATAACACAATGAAATACTATTTACTAATTTACATCTGGGTAATACTTTTCACAGGTTGTTGGCAACATGGCTGTCATTGTAGCAGTCACTTCCTGCTAGGAAGCACAGGGGATGCACAAGTCCCACACTTGAATGCTTTTTCTTTTTTTTTTTTGCAGTTCTTGCATGCCGTTCAAGACACAATTTAGTCAAATCTAATTGGCTTGGTCGTCAGTTCCCAGGGAAAATGGGAGTATACTATTCTGTCATTGCCACATCTCATTGGCTATTACTGTCTGAAAAAGGTATTCAAGTGACTCAGGTGAGTGAAATGAGGTGTCAATCAAAAGTTTAGACCATGGCGGCCGTTTTGATGACTTGCAATCATCATTTTTTTGTATTGTAAATTAAAATATGAAGATGAAAAACAGGATATTGGGAGGGTGGGCCGGGTTTACAGTTATTTTTGGATAATTGTTCAAGTTTTGATGTGTTTTGGAGTACATATTTTTTGGTTTGGATGTATTTGTTGGACTATGGTTGCATTGCTCCCACCAGTAGCCACACCCAACTCATGTGGGACCCTGCAGGTGAGGTGGCGTTGTACCAATCGATGAGAAAGTGACCCTCAAGGTACGTTCGGTGTGTAAACAACTTTACAATTATTTACACACGTTTTGGGGTTGAGGGTTGGGGGGGACAACACAGAGTAGAAACCAATACGACTGTCTCTTCTGTCTGCAATCATTGTGTGTCTAAACCTGGTTCACCTACAGTACCTATCAGGTTGATGAGGGGCTGTCCGGTGCTGAAATTCTCACTCCATGTTTAGAGGCACAAACGGTACCTGTGGAGGCGCTGTCCAGTGCTGAACCCTGTTTGCACTCAGACGAAGGAGGTGGTGTCCTGAATGAGGCGTTGACTCATGTTAGGTTGTTAAATTCTAAGGTGCTGAGTCATTTATCTGTGTATTTAGCACATCTGTATAAGCCCCAGATTTTCTGCTACATATGTCCATGGAGAAAAAGTCACTGCTCCAGAATATGGCCAGAGATACTGAAAGTATGTTCCGATGGTGCAGAGAATGCAAAGCCACTTCATTATGTTGTCATCTGAGACAGCATAACGTTATCTCGAAATAACAACATAATTATCTCGTTATTTGGAGAATGTCTCAGATGACATCAGAATGAAGTGGCTTTGCATTCTATGTCTCTGGCCAGCGTCAGGTCAAGTTGAGTGTGTGAGACCCAGAAATACTCATAGCGCCCGGAGTACCACCACCATTTTTTTTTCAATGTGCAATTTAGGGCTTCTGTACCCGTACATATTCTCTGTGGCTGCAACTGCCGTCTGCACATCTCTATTCACTATATGTTTTATTTCTTATGTTTCCCATAACTCTATGTATATGTAGGCTAGATTGGATTAAATCAATGTAAGTTTTAGCACTACTTTGGGTACACATTCATGAGGCTCACGAGTCCCACTTACTGAAAGAGCATGCTTAAGTTCTTCCCATGAATGAAATCTCAAAAGATGCTGAAATGAATGATATGCATGACAGCATACAGTAAGGAACATTTTTCTGCCCATTAATTGTGTGTGGTATTCTATTAATAGAGAATCTTGACATCAGATCTGAGGGATAATGTCAGCTGCTTTGGATTAACCGCATGGAAATACAAGGTTTTAGTCAGTCATAATAAATAAAAAGCTATACTACAGCTGTATTACAATTCACCCAAGGTCCCTATCCCTTAGCACTACCCCTCTGTTTTGTGCGTTCACTTGAACAGGTAGTGTTGTCCCAATTCTCAATTAGACAGAGTGGATGGGTTAAGGTGAAAGGCTGTATATTCCTTGAAATGAAGACAAAGGACAGGACCACACTATGAATGGAGGGGTAGAAGAAATATCCCATAAGTCTCTTCAAATCATCAGCCAAAAGGGCAGCAGTGATGAAAGAAACAAATGCAGATTTTCTTTGTAAATAACTTAATCATTTGATTGATCATTAAAACTGCTTTAATATGTAATAGACATTATTACAGTTGATAGCTGCAAAAAGATGACCAAAGCAGAGACGCTTACAGCTATTAGTGTGCACAGGTGAATACTTTCAGGAACAAAGTTTTTGCATCTGTTAATAGCAACAGCTACTGTGGTGTTTCCATGATATATTAGTGTATATTTGGTTTGAATTTGTAGCTCCATGTACTTTTTAATATCCGTTTCATAGAAGCATTCATATGAACAATGACACCCATTTGAATTGCTTTAATATTATAGTCTAGTATTTAGTGTTTTCAATACGTTTGTCCTGTATGTTAAATATGAATTAATAAATTAATAATGTGTTTTATCAAAACAGAATTCTGTGTGTCATAAGGAATTCTGTTTAAAACTGGTGTTTTGTTAAAATAAAATATGAAGATAACACCAGGGATACACTGTGTCTTATGTAAATCTGTTCCGTGGCACAGTTGTAAAGAAGAGAAAACAGAACAGCTCTAATGACTGTGATGACTGGATGAATGCACATGCTGTACTGACGCAGGATGATAACACGCACTATGTAGCAGAATCCGCCTATGTGCTACAACAGAGGCACTACAATCGAGAATAGAAATTACATTCATTATCTTTGAGTCTCATTAAAAATGAACATCACACTGATTTAAATGGAGAAATGGGTTTTGATGTCATCTCAAACACATGCTCCCTCAATGTTATCTACAGACAATAAAAACTACATATATGAAAGGATTTTATGAGGCTGACAGCTGCAAGGTTTCATTATATGTATGTAAGTGCATGGGTGTAGTACTGGCAGTGAGGTGGCCCTGTGGAGTTGGTAAGCACTCAGTGAATGTAAATGTGGGGATATGACCTTGTTTTTAAGACTTAAGGAGACAACTCCTGTTTTGAGTGCAGGCCCACTGCACTGAAGTGAGAATGTCACAGATGTTGCTGACCTTTCTTTCCTAACAAACAACCTAGTTGTCTCATGTCTGCAGGCACATGTGCAAGCATGTAGTCACATTCACATGCAACATGAAAACAAATAACAAAAAGAGATTTCACCTTTGCTCTTTCAGTGTGTGTTTCTGTCTAATACACTACAAAGCAATGTGAACCCTCTGCAGCTTCTGAGAGGCATCGCACACCCACACACACACACACACACCTACCTTCAGGTCCATGGACATGCTCCCACAGTGGGAAGTGACCTGAGTCACAGAGGGAAGGCTGTATTCACCACAGAGGCTGTGATGGGGGTTCTTGTCAAAGAGCCTGTTCTCAAATTCTCACATCTGTCTGTTTTGACCTCTCCCTATGTACTGAACTCTCTCTGGTCACACACACACACACACACACATACATAGACAATGCACTGGCAGCTGAACCTGTTAGGAATGACTGGGAATATCATGACCAGCTCAGCCTCAGTCATGAGGAAATACAACATGACCATGCGCACCACCACACACAGAGTTCTTCCACCATAGTTTCAGGAGCAATTAGTTCGACCCTGCCACCAGGGTTGGGCAGCATGTCCACATATGGCTCAGAACCAGTGGAGAAACACTACTAGATAATGATGTGGAACTGGGGGAAGGGTCGCCCATGACTTTGGTCAAGACTCACTTAACATGCCTTCTCTCTCTTTTTATTCAAATGAAGGCTGAAGGTTTGTATTCACGCCTAATTGACGCAGTTCTTCCAGCCGATGGTGTCCTGTTCACTGACATATTGCCTGTAATGTACGTTAGGAAGAGTCAAGCCTTTTGGTTTTCCATTGAACAGTTTGGCTCATTACATAGAAAATAATGCAGATGCATTTTTTTTTTAAATGATGGCATGAACATACTATTTGGGAAAAACAAACAAATGTCACAGTTAGAATTTTAGTCCCTGGATTGGCCCGTTAACTTAGAATCAGAATATGAATAGTTGAACAGAACATATGGAAATCAACCGCAAAAGATAAGATGGATCTTTGAAGCTTACAGGCAAATTAGTTATAAAGGAAGTAAAGAATGCCCAGCATAAGTACTGATTGATAGATATTTATAACACACTGCATATGCTTTTCTTTTCATGTTTCTTTTCTGTGGTGTTTCACAGTGCAGTCTGACGGTGTCAGAATGTTTTCACATGTATCTGCAAATCGGTTTCTCTGTACTAACCCACAATCAGAGTTTAAAGTGTGTATCATCCATCAGATTTTGGAGGCAGTGGCACAGACTCAGAAAAGTGAAGTCTGTTTGAAAGTAGAGTTTTAGCAGTTCAGAGTTTTGGTTTTATCTTCTTGCAGAAGTAGGTAATAAGGGTGCTATAGTGTGCATGCAGGAGAATGACAAGGTTCAGTCTGTAATTAAAGGAAGGTGTCTTTAGCTTTTGTAAAATGAATAAAGAAATGTACTGTTGTTTTCTGCAACATTCCTTTAAAAGTGTTTGCTACTATTAAACACTACTGTACCATTTCCACCTCCTCCAAACTGCATTGTCATGTGAATGCACCCAGTATGCATACAAATACATTAAATTTATCAGCATGCATTATTAATGTAAAATTATCTAAATGATCTCAAATGTATAAAAACATCAGTTATAAATCTAATAAGATTACACATATAATGTTGTTTTAATTATTTATGTATCCCTTAGATACAAAGCATGATGGGATTCACTTGATGCATGTAAAGCTCACTAGTTCCAATTACGTTTTTGTTTTATATCCTTCCCCTGCTTTATCCTGTGTTTATTTGCTGTCTGGCAAAGGACACCATCACTTGTTTGGCACCACCTGAGAAGTCCCACCAAGCTAAGAAAACATTTTATTACAAATTTGCATACTAAGTGAAGGAGCATGAAAGGGCTGACAGACACCTCAACCCTTGGTGGAGGATTGGAGATTAAGACCACAGGAAGCAAGATGATGAAAGACTGCCGCTCTTCTCACCTACAGTCTTTAAAGAGCCACACTACCACTTGTTTCACCAATCAGTTACACATGATTCTAACCCTTGGCATCTGCAAAGCAACATAGCTTTTACATCTAAGATGAGATGAGATGAGAGGAGATGAGATGAGATGAGATGAGATGAGATGAGATGAGATGAGATGAGATGAGATGAGATGAGATGAGATGAGATGAGATGAGATGAGATGAGATGATAGTAGAGCCTGGAGTAAGAGGAATAGGCACACAGCTCAACATGTGGTGAGCTGAAAAATGAACAAGTGTGTGTCACAACAGCATGAACCCAAAGGAAGTTATGGAAGCGGCAGGCAGATCAGTGGCTGTCCCCCTGTGGCAGATTACACAGAATACACACAATGAGAGACAGGAATATGGCAGCCGCTCACTTTTTCTCCCCTAATTATCAGACGCCATATTGGCTCTCTTCAGGAAGAGAGGAGGTAATTTTGTTCCTGAGTCCTTTTGGGAAATTAATTCATTTTACTAAAGTGACTTGGTAATTACAGTGACATCAAGGTTAATTGCCAAATCTGTATTGCTTTGGTGCCATCAACGTCAAAGAAATCTGTTCTCTAAACACTCACCAGTAGACAACAGACCACACAAGCACTCACAAACTCACATATGCACACAATCCAATTGGGAAGCCTGTGCTTTTTGTGTGAACAAAGCCTACACTTGGGTGCACACACATACACACTCTCACACAGACGCGCACACACACACACTCATATATAGAAATAGTGTATTAGGGAAGCTTTAAGGTTGCGAGTACTCCATGACTGCCACAACATAGTAAACAAAGCAAAAGGTCAAACATCTGAACAAAGCCAAAGACAAAAAGGTCCATAAAGCTATATAAGAAAATACTCCTTTGCCTGCCAAATCCTATCTAATAAAATATTTGTATACATGCAAAACAAACCACATGTGAGATGCTCATTGGAATGATTAATTCTTTTTATGTTCACATGAGAATGTGCCTCTCTAAAAATGAGCTTTGTCCACAGCTCACTGTTTGCTGAGGTTGGCCATAAATTTACACAGAAAAGTTTATTAACAAAACAAGGCAAAGTCATCAGGGTGAAACCTTGGGATTCATTATTATGAAACAGAACCATTTGTTCTCTGGGGACCAAATCAACAATAAAGACACATTCCTCATTAACGAAATAGAATAAGGTGCCAAGTGTAGTTGTTATGAAAAATGTTTATTGAAACTTGTGTGGTAAGCCCAAGTACAGCGTGTTCCACAAATATAAGTGCTGATTTGCAATCTTCATTCGTACCCTTTTATCCTTGAATAATTTGAATGAAATTATTTTAGCTAACGTTGATGCCCCTGTGCTGCAGCATCCTCATGAATGTACACTTTGATGTCTTCTTCAATGTGTGTGAGGGTTGTTGTGTGTGTGTGTGTTTGTTTGTTTGTTTGTTTCTGTTTCTTGTGGAGCTATTTGGACAGTTTTTTGCAGACAATCCTAATGTTTCAGTGCATAAATCATAAAATAAAAATAAAGACTATTTTATCCACAACTTGATGTGTGTGTGTGTGTGTGTGTGTGTGTGTGTGTGTGTGTGTGTGTGTGTGTGTGTGTGTGTGTGTGTGTGTGTGTGTGTGTGTGTTTCTTTAAACAACAATACTGCAGTATGGGTAACAATCTAATTTCTTCCATATTTGTAAACTAACACATGAAGATCCATTGCTACTTTTGTATCACTTTCCAAATGAATCTTTCTCTGTTGTTAACCTTTCTTTCATGATTTATCACCAGTTACTATAATATTATCCTTTAATTTTTTTTTAGTGACAATCAGATATTCTATTTGTTTTATTGATCAAGTACTTTAATCATCACGCTGAGATGACATTTAAGGATTATTGCACTGAAAATAGAGAAAACTGAAGAAAAAGTGTATTTTTCTGTCATTAACTGAACATAAACTCCAAGTGTCAATCCACTGTCATTGATCCAATACTATGGGTTTAACTCATGAATCAATGTGTCCACTAACAGTGTTTCCATGGTAACCTTTGAGCATCCAAATGGGTCATATCCCCCCCAAAAATAAATAAATAAATAAATAAAATAAAAAATAGATTAGTACATGGTCAGGTCAGGGTCAGGGGTCAGGGCTAAGAAATGCCATGGGTACCAAATAAAATTAGAGGTAATTTAAAACATTTCTGACAACTTCACATGTTGTTCTTTGTTTTAGAGGACAATTTGAAGAATACAGTGCTGCTGGGGCTCATGGAGGGTGCCATAAAATGTCTAAAATGTGCTGAAATGCCCACTGCTTTCACAATATTAGAACTTATAGTCGGCATCGGTCCCATGTTACTGCAGCTCATGTTTGTGCATTTGCCTTTTCTATCCTGACAGCAGGTGCTGCATCAGCCAGACAGGATGTTCCTGGATGTTGTGGAATTCCCTTAGGCCTCAGTCTCCTACTGCACTCCTGCAGCTTCCAACAAACACAGGTACAAAAGAAAATATTGACCAGACAGTGACACACAAGAGTCCTCTGTGATTATTTACAAAAAAAGAGTCACTAAGGCCATGGAGGTTATGAGAGATGTGGAATTTAACACTAGATTTAATGTTCAGTTTGATTATTCAGACTATTTTAAGGTTGATTATATAAAACACCACTCTAAAGCAGTGTAATAACATGACTGAAACTGACTGAAAAAGACTGAGCATTATGAACTAAAAATAAAAACATGTTATTCTTACATGCTAATGCAGCTACAGTATGTTCTCTAGGATCAAAGTTAGCAGGAATCTGTTTTATGCAATTTACCACAGAAAAAAAAGCATTTAAAGAATCAGCAGTGTGCCTGGAGTCTTGTGTACATACATACATTATGCATATGATACTGTATGATATCATATTCATAACAATTAATCATTTATTCACACCTATTTTTGCACAACTGACTTTTTTCTGTTACTTGAGTGATTTTGTATAATATCCGCTGCATTTTTCAGTTTAATAGATGTATTTTCCAATTTGTACATTAAAGCTCAGGTTAAATTCAAAATGTATTATATCAGAACAGAAAAACTGAATAAAAGTAAAGTATATCATTAATGGAAAAATGTTGGAGAAGATAATTGTGTTTCCACATTCACCACCAGATCGGTCATATCTGAAAAACAAAGAACTGAGAAACTGCATTTAACACAGTTACTGTATTTGAATGTATTGACAGACTTAGTGCCCCAGACGATTAAAACATTAAATATTTTAGATCAGTCAATGATTTTGGTTACTGGTGGACAGCTAAACAAAATAGTCATTAATTCAGAACATAAACAATCATCTTGTTTGTTACTTAGAATCCCATGACATTCCTGGTTATAATATAGCAGTTCTGTATTTCCTCTAAATAAATGAATTGCCATGTCCACAGTGTTTAACCGGGAAGGTCGCAACGCCTGTGCAGCTCTTAACCAATCAGAGAACAGCTCTAGGCCAGTTGATCCCTGATCAATGATGGGCCTTGAATTGCTCATTAAGCCCAGATGTGAGGTCTAATTAGACTCACTAGTCTCAATTGGTGTGGTATCAAAACACACGCACATGCACATGTGCACAAACACTCCCATCCCCTTTTCCTCCCACCTCTAGACAACCCAGCATCCTGAGTGATCAATGTCTCTGTCATCCAGGGCTGTGTCCGGGGCACCAGGCGGGGCCGGTGAGCTGCTGCGGCCAGGCTCGGGGCTGACATTAGCGGACACAGGGTGAGTGATGTCAGCCTGCTGCTCCCTGGGGGGCCGCAGAGGCAGGGGATCTGGCTGGGCCCAAGGCAGTGGGCTTGGAGAAAGGTCACTGCTCAGACTGGTGTGATTAATAAGACAAGAAGCTGAGTGTCCCTGATGCCATTATCAATAAACATGGCCACCAGCCGCCCTAAATGCATATGCAGTAGGAACCACACGCATGCATTTAGAGGGACATTAAAAAATAAATAGAAATATCCCCAAAGAGCACAAAAGCTGTGGTGAGGATATGAATTTCATTCACAGTCACAACTGGGCTTTAGTCATGTGTACTATTTGTTTTTTTGCTTGTTAATGTGAGAGGTCAGCTATCAATTAAATCATATTTATTCACAACAACAGCTCTGACTCAACCTGATTCTGGTAATGACTCACAGCGTACAGATCCGAGAGGTGAAAGTCTCAGACTAAAATGTCAGCACAGCCTCAGCGACAAACATGACATTTAAAGAGACATCTGTTTCACTGCTCTGTTTCCCCACCAACCAAAAATATTTATCCAAACCAAAAAGTTATGACATGTACACTGAAGATTGAAAAACTCACAAGAGACCAAACTGCTACTCATTAAAATAGTTTGTAAGTCTTATTTTATGTGCACTTTGTCACAGTTTGGATTAAGTTCAAACAAAGTGACTTGGCGCATGTAAAATGAATGTAAAGTTTACGAAGACACTAGGAGCTGTCCTCTAAAGCCTGAATATTTTGCTTCCCATCCTCCTATAGTAGCTTTTAGTGAAACCCACCAGTGCCAACAAGCACATCTTGCTTCCTTAAATCAATTAGCCTCTGCATGTTGAGTGTAACTAATAGCCCTGCTGAATCCTAGATTAAATATGCTAGATACAAGCAGAGTATGAAGCGGGATAGTTAAGATAATTAAGAGTGATAAATCCATGAGAGGGGGAGGGAGGAGGGGCAGCATATGAGAGCCAAGTGTGAGGAAGAAGAAGAGAGACAGCTTGACAAAGACATGGGAGGCCAAAGATGGGAATCTTTAATGGGAGGAGAAGCTAAAACGGCAAAAATATAAATAAATAAATGAAAAAAACAAAAAAAAAACTAAAATGAAATGAAATGACTTGTGAATGTGTGCTGGAGAGCCAGACATGGAGCGGGAGTTGTTTTCAGCCTTGCCTGGAGCTGCCCAGATGGCAGGGGCTCGTCTTCATCTAGCCCTCGGTGCATTTGGCAGCAGCTACTCTTCACTGCTGGCTACTGTACATATCTCTCAGTCTCTTCTCTCTTGTCAGGAAGCAGCATTATCTCAGGACATCAACGATTACCCCACATTTTCACACTCCACCAAGTCATCTGTTTTAACACTCTGACCTCTGTCATAGATTTATGTTGCATCCAGATGTACAATACACCATACTGCATTGTTGTGTTGTACTAAGCCTTGCATTACACTGTTATGCAAATCAACTATTGCATAGACATACACACACAAGGAACATTTTTAAAATGGCTGAAGCATTATGTTAACACTGATTTATGTTTGACAGGCAACTTTTAAAGACAATGTGAAATAAAAGACATATGAACTATGTTGTTATGCTGTGTCCACATGTAAAATGTTCTCCAGTATTTCATATGTGAAATAAATAAGGAACATTTGAGTTGAGTATTCATTAGTCAGGCTGTGAGAAAATATCAGTCATGCAATATTTTGTGATATTACATGTCACAATATTGTATTGATATTAAAAAGGATTGATATTTTTGAAGTATTCATTCAAATAGAGACATAGCAGTAATTCACCTTTGGTTTTTTTGTTTTCTTTTTTGTTTATTAAGCTTTTTTATTTATAGAACAGGATTGTCAGATGTAAACATTATTATATTTATTTATTTTATGTGTGTTTATTGTACTGGTAGAGCCACATGTTACACAACTTTATCCAAACCCAGGACTTTATTTTTTTTTTTCAGAAGGATGTTTAGTGACAAAGCATTAGATCCTACTCTGATAAAATACAAATGTGTTTTTTATTTGTGGTGTAATATTTGTGGTTTTCCAGGAAATCATCTTTTTTTTTTGTAAAAAAAAAAACAAAGAAAAGAAAAAGAAAAAAAGAAACAAACAAAAAAAAATCACCATATTACTCGTACTATAATATATTGTGATCCACCATATTATGATCCTACTTACGTTGCCAAGGAATGGTAGAGTTATGTTTTTGCCGGCGTTTATCTGTCTATATGTTTGTTACTTGACCAAATCTCGATTTGGTCAAGTACCGTCCCATAAGTCAATGAGGTCTTAAAGGTTTTTAAAGGCTTCTCAATGTTTGTATATCTATGTATATATATTTATTCAGATCAGACACATATTTCAGATCGGCACTTCTGATCATTTTTAAACAGACTAAATCCCAAGCACCCCAAGAGTTCGTGTCTGAGGAGGTTAAGTCTGACTTGGAGTGGGAACCCTGATTAAAGCTAGCTCTCTCTCAGTGCATGTTACGGACACAGTCAAGTTTTTATTAGAATCACAACACCATTGTCTATAATGAAATTCTTCCCTACCATCATGTTATAGTTTACTCAGAAATCTGTAGCACGGCAAATACACAATTCTTTACACTTGTATTTTACAATATTTTGAGAACACCCAGGAAATCAACAGCAATGTATATCTGTAATGCCCCCGCCCACCCAACCCCCACCCCCCTTAAGTAGCTATTAGTTTGTAAAACTGCAAGAAACTGATCATATTACAACCTCACGCACAGTTGGATTCATCCACCCAAACTTGATGAGAGCTGTCTTTTCCACCAAGCTAATAAAAGCATCTGGAGTCATCCATCACTCTGGGGGATGCTTTATATTTTCCTCTGTCATCCTAGACAGAAGCAGCCCTCTGATTTAGAGGAAGCCACACAACGATGAGTTTTATTGGGAAGGTAAATATTAGTGTTGGGAGTGTGAGATTCACAGCTCAAGCTGAGACACAATGTGTTGAGTGAGTGTAGACAGTAGTGAGTCTGTCGACATGATGCAGAATTTCAGTCTTTTGTCACTTACAAACATCCAATCAATTGTTCTCATCAACAGCATTGTTCTGTCTGATCATGTCTTCATTTTAATGAGATAACTGAATATAAGACCACCACGATATGAAGATTACAAAAATATAACAAAATATAAATGTTTTCAAATGTTTGTTCAAAGGTTAAAGTTCATATCACCTCACAACACTACATGAAGTATATTATAAGTAAAACATATAATACAAATGTCTCAGCCAAAAAAATACAATAAAAATTACTAGCACTATGTACTGTGTAGTAGAGGCAGTTTATCCTGACAAAAAAGACACTGAGATATCAAGCCAACCTTTCAAATATGGCAAATAAAATATTACCTGGATGACAAAAATGCAGCAGAAAAAGTACAAATGCACCTGTTGGTACGAGTGCATCATTTTATTCATCAAATGTGAACTGCTGGCCGCACTCATGTTGCTTCATACTGTAAGGTAAACAGGAAAAAGCGGAAGGAGCAGCTCAAGATATCGCAAATGATTGGTCACATTTTGTGGGAAAGTCACAGTGATTGGTTAAAATTGCAACATCGTGCTGAATTCACAGGGATTGGCTGAATTAGTGTTGAAGTTGCTGGAGGGTCTGAGTAATCCATGAACAAGGTGGGCAGTGCATTTTATTAAAGTGTAAAGGTGGATATGGGCCTGTTCATTAATTGCAGCATGGGGTAACCAGTGCTGGGGAGACTTAAACTACATGTACTTGACTGACATAGTTCAAATATATTTTGCAATAAGTTGCTGATAGGTAAACTACATTTGTATTTTGTGCCCTGTGAGGTAGTTCATGTATTATTTTGGGTAATGTTTTACTTTTCAGTTTGCAAACTACAATTTGGGCCAACAATATAAAAGAATTTATGAAAAGAATTTAAGTTTTTGTAATATAAAATGTATTTCACCACTGAATCCAAGACAGTCCCTTTTTCTTTCATCCGGAAAAGCATGATTGGGTGATGACATACCAGCCAATGCTAACTCTGATTGGCTCACCCTGGCAGTGCTTCACAGATGTGCAATTATTACTAATGTTGTGTGTTCCTCACCATCATGGGCCACCCTGCCGCCAGCACCATCCCCAAGAGCGAGGTGCCACCCCAACCATGATCATATTTGGTCATATAGACATGTACATTCTCAATTTAATGCAGAAAATAAAAACTAGCTGCTAAAATTACTTTTCTAGCTATAGTTTGCAAAGCACATTTTCTCCAGGGGTAGAAATGTAGTCTGAATTATTGCCATGCTGAACTACTTGTAGTTTTACAAGCTATGCTTGCAAAGTAGCTTCACCAACACTGGCAGTAAAAATGTGTACAAACTAAGTGATCTTCATTTTAGAATTAAAGTTTCAGTGGTACTTCTACAGTAGCACAGTTGAATATGACTGTGGCAAAGCAGCACATCGGATTTTATAAGGCCACCTCATTTTCATCTTGTGGGTTTTCCCTTCCTTCCCACAGCCATCAGATGCCAGGCAGTGAGTCTGTCACCCCAGAGGAGTAACATTAGAAAGGGCTACAAAGAACTGAATACAATGTAAATGTCTTGAGGCATTGTCAAGTGTCATGTATTGTGACATATACACACAATTCTTTTCGTTTTATCAATAGAGGGAGCAGTGGAAAATTATCATTAGCGTTTAATAAGTAACCAATTTTCATACACCTTATCACCAGCAACCACCTACCTTGTATATCTCTATGACTCCATAGTGAGGGCATTTCCAAATGACATCCTTAGAATCACCCTCCCACTCAGCCTCTGTTCCTCCTCCAAAGCCACAGCTAATAAAGCATCATTTCCTTGTGTAATGGCTGCCATGACGGCTTTGAGATTAGTCTAGATAAATATAAAGGCTGTAGTTTTCCTACATGGCTCATTGACATGGCAGATGACAGTTATTACATGCTGCAGGTTAAGAGGGGGAAACTGTAGAAGAGAGCAGAGAGAAAATGGCAATAGCAGATGGATGATAATGGCAAAGCAGATGTTTTTTTTTTGTTTTTTTTTTACAAGGATAAATAATAAACATTTACTTAATGATTTTTGAGCAGATTTTTGAATAAGATAGCACCAGCAATTGGAGCTGAGAAGTATGATAACAAGTGTGTGTGTGTGTGTGGGGGGGGGGGGGGTTACAATTCACTCATCTTGTCAAGTAATTAAATTTTGTATTCATTGTACAGATGATCACAGTCTATATTAGACTGAGCAGAGCTTCAGTGAACCTAAAAATTGAACTGTATTTTTTATGACAGAACATATGTATTCAATAATTTCTTTGAAACTAATGCTTTACTTTCTCTGAGTCAAACAGACAACCTAAGGTGTGCCTTCATAAAATAACCATGAGAGAGTGAATTAGTGGATATGTTTAAGAGAGTCAGGGTTGTAAGTGCAGAGTCAGAGGAAGAGGTGAGGGGGTTGCAGACTAACTCCAGGGGTTGCTGCTGGGCACTAAGGCTGTCTAGTTACTGTCATGTCCCATCTGGCAGTTTCTTCCTTAAGTCATTCCATACTAGAAATGTATTCACCACATTGTCACTGCTATACCACTGAATGAGGCATTCAAGTAGCAATGGACCATAAATGCATAAGAATAATAACATGACATAAATATCTCAGTCATTTTAGCAATGCACAATACTGGTAGCCTCGCCCTGCTATCCCTATTCATGACATGTATAGGTCTAGGAACACTTCATAGGCAGGGGAGGCGGGGCTAAAAGGTTGTCTTTCAAATCCTCTGTATGCAATAGGATGGTACTATGTAAGCAATGTCAGCGTACTCTTTAGGATGATGTAGTTAGACTGATTAAAGTTGACGGAGGAGTCTGGAGAAAGTTACAAATGACTAAACAAAATTGGATGGATTATGGAGCTTAGCGAATGTTGTCGCTTCTGTAAAAAGAATTTAAAGATTGGGAAGGTTTTCTCACATTCTTCACTCATCTTTGATAAAATGAAATTACCACCCTTCGTTGTTGTTCTTCTATGGTTGTTTCTGGTCATTTCTCTCAGAATCATTGCAACATCACTTTGTTACACCCGCCCTCTGACTTCACTGTGATTTGTCAGCCAGTTGCACGGAAATGTAGCCAAAAGTTACATTGAGCATAAGAAAGTAAAACGGTAACACATAAGATTTGCTGCCGCTAGGGGGGTCTAGCACGGGGGTCACCTGTATGAATGCATTTCTTTACATTTGAGCCATGTATACAGCTCAAAAAAGAGGTTTGTACTTCAGTATCACTATAAGTACACTGCCCTTTAGATATTTGGGCCCATTTGAGGAAACTGTATGAATATGTTTGTTACATTCTCCCTTTTACATCTGTTTCCTCTGCCACAAAGCCCTGTAAGAAATAATAAAAAAAAATACTTGCAAAATATAACAGCGCATTTTCACCTCAGATTACACAAATTTGTCTCCTAGGTGTTTTTTTAAATGTTGGAAAGAAATTAATCCAAAATTACTACAAGGTCATTAACTCTGATCCACTGATTAGAACCAATACAAAAGAGCTTTAGTTTGCAGAATGAAAACAAATCTAACCCTGGTGATCTTTGATTTGATCATTAATTTTGCATTTCATCTGTGGCTCTATCATATGTAGGTGTGCCTGTGCTCTTAAGCTTTGCTGAATTTAAAACAAGCACATATCACTTTTTCCTTAAGCATTTCAATAAAGCACAGAGGCCCCGCATGACTAACTGCTGGAAAATGTGGCTCAATGGAATTGCATATTGTCATTTTTATGATGCGTGGCTCTCAAGATTCTGTTTAAAAATATTTCAGCCAAAGCCAAAATATATAACAAAGACAAATAAGATAATAAAAATATATGCATTGTCTATTCAGGGAAGCTGCCAAAGCTACAGTGAGAATGACAAACAGCAGCAGTGGCAAGTGTTTATACAAACCTGTAAAATTAAAGATTGCAGATGCATGGGGATTTTGACTGGCGCTTTTGCAAATCACTTTTACTAACAGTGAATGAAAACAGCTCTTGCATATGGTATGCCTAATATTAGCAACTCATCAACATCCAGGGAGGAGATGGACAAAAGAAGATGTTCTTGTGTTTGTTCAGGATGATTTTAGTGTGTGTCTGCTGTGAGTTTCATTGCCTGTCCACAGGATGTCTGCACAAATACATCCTTAAAACAGAAGGTGTGCACTGGCTCTGATGATCTTCCCAGCAGTATGGATAAGGATACTCCGACCACTGGGATTCTCAACTAGCCACCGCTGACTCCCCCTGATGTGATCCCTCTGACAAATCAGACGCAATTCTTACGGTTCATAAAAACAGTCCAAGCCAAATGAGGACATAAAGTGCAGGTGTTTTTGAGTGAGAACATGTTCTACCTGTGAAGTCACTGCCAGTTTGTGTTTAATGATTGAAGATGTGTGTAAGATTTCCTAATGACTTCAGAGGATCAAAACTTGACAAACCTGAAATTCAACTGATTTGTTCTAATCTTAAACAAAACACATTTACAAACAAGTGGTGCTCAGCCCAACAAACCCTGTCTCCCTCACACACATTTTACCTGATCTGCCCTATCTTTTATTGCGAAAACCCATTTTTGGTGACTGTAGCTTTTGTGACATTTGCAACATTTGTATTACAAAAAGAAAAGTTATTTCATTACATACTTGGAAGAAACTGTGCACAATAATAAAATCCTTGATTTATTAATAACCTTAAATTGTGGCACTGCATTAAAATAGCATTCAGAACAGTGTAAGACTGAATAAAAAAAAATCATAAAAAGCAATATAACACAACAATCTTGCTAATAAATAAGCCTGTTGTACATGTAAATGTGAACAATAACAATGAAAGTAGAGAAAGAGACGGAGAAAGACATAGCAAACAGTCATAGTACTTAACTGCAACATTTGTCTGTACCAGCGTCAGTCATTGTGGGCTAGATAATACATTTTGTCAATTTATTTATATGTATAATTATATTCTCTGTTGCTGCTCAAGAAAGTGGTCTATGACCCTATTGTACCAAGTAGGCATCTTTTATATTGACTTGAAAATGTTTTGAATGAAAATTCGAACAATGCGATTATGTTGAACAGAAACAAGGAAATACTATAAGTGTGTTTTATTTACAGTGTAATAAATGAACAAGTAATTTCACCGAGCAAGTACCAACAAATGTGTTGCAATTTTTCTTTTGACTTCTCTTGCAAACTCTGTGATGGGACTGAGCTGTGCTGTCAAGTGACAGTTTATAATCTCAAAATACCTGTCAAAGAAAATGGGATTTAGTCTTTAGACTGATCCACCAATCATCATGTGGAAGTTCAGCATCCAGGCTGGTGGAGGCCCCGCCCATAACTCCAATTTTTCCAATGACCATCAAGTTTGGAGTCACTGAACCAAACTGTTGTAATTGGTCCCATTTAAGTGCATGGACACTCAGCTACTACAGGCAAATGCATTGACCATAGACCATTGAAGAAAAAGGCACTTTGGGAATGTATGACAAATGGACAGTATTGACTGTGTCTATCAATGATATGTAGCTGATTCTGAATAAACTCATCTTCAAATGTATTTGTAGTCAATGAAATAATGTTTGTAATGTTGTTTACAGTTGTAGAAAAATTATTTCTGGCTGGTATCCCCGATCACTGATGACTCTTGCTTGTAAAACTACACAACATCACTGGTAAAATAGAGAAATATGAAACAGGCTAATTGAGGGAGGAAAACCAAAGGGATGAAATAGAAGACATGGTCAGAGACCAGAGGCAGGCCAATATATTAGAAAGCAGACTGAGACAGAGAAGATGCAAAGCCGGTCTTAACCTTTTTATCCGCATTTATACTAGCGTTGTCATTCAGAAATCTCTGCGCATACGGGCACCCAAGAGTGTGTGGAATTAGATTGGATATGCATGACAGGTTCTAGATGGTGCTGTGATAGAATGCTGCCTTGTCAATGCACATGCAAAATATTTTTGCATTTTCGACCGTGAGATGGAAACACAACAGTAGATAGTTTTCCAGATTTCCACTCTGGAATGTGTCTTCAGATTTTTGTGTTTTCAACCCATAAATGAAAGGCACTTCCGATAAAATATTTGGTCATTTTTAACCGCAATTGTCCTCATATAAAAAGCCCCCTGATATGTGGTAGGGGACGAAGGCAGGTAGGTAGATGGAATGTAATTGGGCAGATGGGTCATGCAGGGAATCAGGCAGGTAGGCAGATCCGGTCAGATTCAAAAACAGAGAATTAGGCAGAAAACATGCTGGAAAGTCTTGCATTAAGCTGTAGAAATCTGGCAACGAACAAAGAGCACAGAGCTTAATATAAACACTCAGCTGGATGAGCCACATCAATGCCCACAGGTGAGTGTGAAAAACTGCTAGTAAGTACTGGCAAAGATAACCATTTTACTACGTCATAATGCGATAAAAAAATCTTCTGATTACATCAAGGCCTCGTAATATCCTCCATATTAGGTACTTCAACATATAACATTTCTCATCCCCACGTTCAGTGAATTTTAAATGATTTAAGCAACTGTGTTAAACCCATGATGTTCTTGAAAATGAAAATGAATGGATAATACTAGATTAATTTCTTTCTATCCACAACCACAAATACACACAAACACACACACACACACACACACACATACTGCACAACTACAGACACACAACTACACAAAAAACAACACATATTAACACAGACACATGTGCACAGTGCGCACACACACACACACACACACACACACTTACACGCACACACACACTCTCCATCCACACACAAAAACACATTGAATTTTTTATTATTAGAATACACATTATTATATATTTTTAATGGTGATTCGTTGCATGTTTATTACAGTTGCAACATGAAACCTGCAAAGTCAAGATATTTTTCGAGATTGTGTAAGGATATAAAACAAGATGTGAGTTTCAAGCTTTCATTTTAGGCTGAATCTCATTTCACCCCTTAGCCCTACCCCTACCCCTACTCCTTCAAACAGAGCTCTAAGGCGTAGGGCTTAAAAATCAACGCCTATGAATTGGGACACCCCTTTAACACTCACCTACGTCATCAGTTTGCTCCGCCAGTTGTTATGTAACCAAAAACTACAGCTTTAACCAGAAGTAAACAAACATGTCTGCTGTTGTAGTTCCCGCATTCTCCAGGGATATGCTGATATTTTTATGCATTGACCGACTACTCCATGTTTACGTAAATAGTGCTTTTTTTCATGTGCGTTTTATGGAGAAAATGACCATTACACATTGTGACATGAAAGCAATTCTAGAATTACAAAGTGAATAAAATGAAGAAAAGACAGGATGGATTACGTGAAATTACAACTATGCACACACAGTTCTAGTCATGGGGTGTTGTGTCTTTGGAAAAAATACTTCCCCCTTCTCACCTCCAGTTAACCTAATCACACTGGTGTATGAATGCTTATGAATGTTTGGTGGTGGTCGGAAGATTTTAAACATCAAGCAACACAGTATTGTGAGTTATTTTAACACAACATGTGCATGTCTCACAGTACCGTATATAGCTGGCCAACATTTTTTCACTGAGCAGCTTATCATACTAGAGCTCAGGATCATTCATAACATATGTATCGATACATTCTCCTGGTGTATTTCCCATCAACCTCTGCAAAGGAGTGCAAAGCTGTAAGTCTGTCTGCAACAATCAGAAATGACCTTAATGTTGACAACAAGGACACTAGCAATGGATTACTTGTCAATTTGACTGCATAACAGAATCATGGACTTGGAAGATGAATTACTCTGCAAACCAGTCAAGACAAGTGGTGTGTGTGTTCATTTAAACCCGATTTATGTATTTAACGGCTTACGACTGGGTGTACGTGACAGAGTGCCACCAGGCGCTTAATTCAGATGTATTACAGCTAAAGCTGAGTACTTCTGACTGACAGCCAAAACATAACGCTTGGAAACAATTATTCATGGTTTCTGTAAAACTGCGTTGGTGACAAATGTTCCATTTTTTGCTCAAATTAATTTTCTCCATCAGCCTCCATGGACCTCTCTTTGTGATGTGGAGGTGATCTGTACTAGCCTTCCCTTTGATAAGTGCCCTTAGTGTTATCATCATTGTCGTCAACAATGCTGCCACCGTTGCTGATTTAATCACAGCCTGTCAATGGTCTGCAATGCTGGAAGCTTTGTGTTCCATGTTGATCATTAAGTACTGCAGACCGTCTGCACAAAAGGAAGGCTACTGTTGATCAATATGTCAACAGCAATGACAGGCTTGTCCCTGAGAAATGTCTACTATGTGGCTGCATGTACAAGTGAGAGACATATTGCGGTCACACATTTGTTACTTTCCCGAGTGGGTATATGGACCGTAAAAGTGTCAACTTACATGTTTTACTGTGAATAAGTAGCACAAGCTGTTAGACCTTAGACCTTAGAACTCTAAAGTATCATCATTTAATGTTCCAGTCAGGATAGCATCCTGCCTCATCTTACCTGTTTGTTTGGTAATTTTAGGTGTAAACCTGGAGATTGCAACCAACTGAATACATGTCACCTCACCCTGTTTTGTATGCGTTCATGTTTTTTTCAGTTAAAGATAGGGTTGGAGATCTTGGAAAGCAGTTCCTGCAAGCTATATTTTGAAAGTATATACACCCATGCCTCTTCATCAGCCCACCCCTCGAAACCACACCTTCAAAAATACACCAATATGCATGATGTCTGGAGCAATCATGGAGATTCATGAGCATTCATGAGAACTCAACGTCAACGATTCCACCCTCTAAACTGGACTAAAACATTTCACTTTTTATGCAAACGTTCTATTTCAGTACATGTTATAGGATCGTGAAGAGGTTTTCAAGGAATATGGTGGTGGTAGTTTTTATGCTTTGGTGTATCCATGCATGCTGTGGCTACGTAGCAGTATATTTGCTAACAAAGAAAACAACATGTAAATAATGCAGGCAAATACAAATGTAATACAAATGTAAATGAAACACATTCTCCAAAAACACCAGAGTAAAATAAAGGACAAGGTGAGTTATCAATACAACAGAAAAAGAGAAACACTCAATACCACTGCCACACACAGCTGAACAAACAAACAGTAATTTGCCTTGTTCAGCCACACATGGCAAAATAAACAATAAGAAAAGTTCTTTCCACAACTTCACTTAAGCACTGCTATGGCAGAACTGCGTACCACACACAGACTGCTACGAATGAAGGAAAAAGAGGATTCCAGGATTCCACCTGAATCTGACTCCAAGATTTTTATCTGGAGTCAGACTCAGGTGATCCCTGGAATGGATCACAGCCAGAGTAGCAATCACTGGTGTGGGCGGGGCGCATCGGAGGGAATCCCCAATGACGTCACACGGCATTCCTTGCTTTAGTACCGCAGACAGTGTTGTACCTGAATGAGTTCATTGAACGATCGTTCATGAACGACTTGTTCACTTTTGCCAAATGAACGGGAAGTTGTGAATATGGTTATTCTGGCATTTATTGAACTGCGCTCTTATGTAGTTCACATTTCATTCTTATCACATTGTAATTATTGAGTCCTATAAGGTATAAAATGGGATCAAAACACAGCATTATCATATATGTCATTTTTGTATTATTCTGAACAAATTTTGGCAACATAACGTTGTGGAATAACCAATGAGAAGCGTTTTGGGAGGGGCAGAGGGAGAGAGAGAGAGAGAGAGAGAGAGAGAAAGAGAGAGAGAGAGAGAGAGAGAGAGAGGGGTGCAGGGAGTTTTTGGGAGAGGAGAAAAATAGTTAAATGTACAGAGTGTGACCAGCGACCGGAGCAGATGTTGTCCCATTCTTGGAAATAAACATTGAAAACAAAGCTCACTGAAACAGCTCCTTGTGTTCTAAGAACCTGCAGAGGGAAGTTAACCCCAGGAGGAGGACAGCATTTTCCCCTGATTTCCTGACTACAGTCAGGATAATGTCAGGAACGGTTAATAATAAGTTTACAATAATAACACAAAAAAGAAAGAAAAAGTTCATTTTGGGATCCATGAACTTCTAGTTCATAATTTGGAAGAATGAACGATGAACTGAACTAATTCATATTGAGTAACTTGAACTGAACTCAACGTGAACTTTCCCAACACTGACCGCAGGTGATGATCGGCCAGGAACCAAAATCATACAACACACACACACACACACACACACACTCCTCCTATGCCCTAACCCCAAGTTCGTAACAGGGTCGTCCAATAATCGAAGGATTGGCAGTTCAAGTCCCACTCTGTCCTAGTGAGTCTTCATCCTCCTTGCCTCCAGTGCCACTCACACTGGTGTATGAATATTTGGTGGTGGTCAGAGGGACCATAGATGCAAATGGCAGTCATGCTGTTGTCAGTCTACTCTAGGGCAGCTGTGGCTTGAAATGTAGTTTACTATCACCAGAGGGAGAATGTCAGTGTGGATGGATAATGGGTCACTAATGTAAAGCTCCTTGAGTGGCCAAAACAGCTCTATATAAATCTAGTCCATTATTATTATATTTTCATTTTGCATCCAAAATAGTTTTTAACTTGGCTCATACCATTTCAAACAATGGCTAGGGGTATATCCCTGAACAACCCCAATCTGTAACCACACAGGTATGATGTCATGATGTGAGGCATCCCAAGGTCACTTGGTTTCAAGACAATCAAACAACTAGTTCCACAGAACCACATGAACAAGAGTGTTTATTAATTTTAAACATTTGAGCGGCCCCTTATGGACAATCTAGAAATGTTAAATCATCCAAATTTCAAATCAGTTCTTCTCCTTGATATTAATTGGTATGGAAAACAGTTGCTGTGTTACCATAAAAGATATCCAGTGGCTGCAGTCAGACCAAAAGTATAATACCTCCAAAACTCCATTCAGGGATAAAATAACTTAGCTAGTCAAATAAAATCATTTTGAATAATATAAAATAGAAATGTTCTGAAAACATTACCAAAGAATAAACATGATGATTGGCAATAAAACTATTATATGTACTGTATGTATTTCTCTTTTCTATATAAATATTTTGAATAAATTATATATTACCTTTTCTCTGAGTTCATGACCATTTGACAGCAGACTCTGAATATTTTGTGTATTATAATTTTAGCATTAATGTCATGGTCACTTTTTTAACTAAGTCTGTTTGTTATTTATAATAATTCTGTCCATTTATTGTGTATGTGCGAGTGCATAATGCTTTATGGTACAAATTTATATGCATTTCGATTTTGGAATTTTTGGTTTATTTTATTAATATTAATCTAAGTGGTGCTCAAATGCTTTTGAAAGTATCAAAAGGGAATTCAGCATGTCCAAAAACATACAATTTGACACAATGTTTACTAAAACCCGTCGGATAGTTACTGATTTATGAGGAAAATTGTTACCCACAAGCTCCAGGTGGCAGCCATCTTGAAAAAAAAACGGTCTCCATCTTGAATTTTCAGGTGGCTCATCAGACAGATCTGTTGAGTATAACTTAAGGAGTCAGCGTGCTAATTTTGATGCTTGTATTATCAAATGCATGACTTTTCCATTATCTGCTAAAACTAATCAGGACTTAATTGTTGATTTCATTTATCAGATTTACTCATAAAAACTCTAAAGAATTATATACTGTATATTCATGAGTTGAGCAGGATGCATTTGGTTAAAGATGGCCAAGAGTTATTTTCCTGATATTTAAAAAAATATCCATATATAATAATAATTTAAAAAAACAGAAATATGTTTTTTTATGTGAGGGTTTGTTTGTTTTTTGCCTCAGGGGTATTTAAGCCATCAAAATTAAAACACTATAAAGTCTGCTCTAATAGTCCTTTGCTTTATTAAGAACTTAACTCAGACAAAAGTAAAACAAAAGCTCACATAATTATTAAATCCAAAAAGGAGTTAATTTGTAAGAATTAACAGAGTTAATAAAAATGACAGTTTTCTATTAATTTACTCTGGACTGATAACATGTTTAGTTTTGTAATATGAAGAAGTCAATTTTCCAATAGCTACATCATTTCACCTGCTTCTTCTGCTTTTATATTGCGAAAGGTCTTAGCAAATGAGCTTTCATGTGTGCACACACATGTGGCTGCTGTCATGTTTTTGTGGTCTTGGCCATTTTCCGCATGGTCACATATCAGTTTAATATGCTTCACTCACCTCTTAATCCTGTCTTTGTGCTCATCCATGGCCTGTCACATCATTCCCTGTTGTTGCAGTGTGGACCATGTGACACCACACACTGTGCCTCTACACTGCCTTGTTATCTGATATCTTCTTCCTCTTTATGCCTGATCTTCTGGAACCTTCATCAAGCAGAGGGAAAGACATGCACAAACAAAAACAACATCATTAAACCCTCAATTTTTCCCCCTCTATTCGTTTGAGCATTCAGGCTCACGCATCACATCTATTTAGAGGAAGCAAATTGATTCAATTTGCCGTGTTTGCATCACAGTTAATTCAACGGCCTCTCAGTGAGCTGTACAACACGGGTCGGGAAGATGGTTTTATTTGTAATTTTTTTTTTTTCCTTCTTGCATTATAACTACAGATGTGTCTTCCTCTTAAATCTCATTTATTAACATAACTGAGCAGATGAAGACATGAAGAAAAACAATGAATCACGAATAAAGCTGTTGTGAAGAGAATAGATAGATGAATACTGTGGATTAGCTTATCAAATGGTTACAGTGCTGATTTATCTGGTGTGATGATTATTTAGGCTAAACAACAGATTCTTGTCTCAGAAAATGAACAACAGGACACTGGGGTGAAATATGTATGGCACAAGCCAGAGTATTTAAGAGTTAAAACATGATTTTTAACTGTTAAACACATCCAGAAAATATGTTAGTAGAAGTGTGACTTCTGTAGAAAGTACCTTTTCTGTATAAAATGTATTTCACTTGAGGAAAAGAGTAGCAAAAAGAATACTAGAAAGTAATAATAGAAAACAATAAAAGAAAACACACACACACACACACACACACATGATAATACATGAGGCATGCTAGTGTTATTCTAAATTCCAAACCATTCCAAACTTTGGCATCAGGACTGTTTCTTGCTATCGGCAAACTAGGCAACTGGTTGCGTTTTGATAATAAATAAACAAATAATGGCATTTGTGATATAATAGAAAAATCTAAATTACATTCTTCTGTTATTTCAACAGTTAATAAATATCGGTAAAGTTTCACGCATAGGGAAATTGACTATAAAGGAGACATTGTATCATGTTATGTACTATTCATTAAACATGAAAGTCCTCAACCTTCAGACTTCACATAGAAAATCATGCCATATGAGTACGTTTTGGTGTGAAGGATGACGTGGCATTACATGAATGTTAAATCAGTGCTTGAATTATTTTTAATCTCAAGGCCATTTGGCTGCAATGTATAACTCTGTACTCTACCCTTTAACAATGATAGAACCATGCAGAAGACTATGTAAGTGAAAACATGGAATGTTTTGTACTTCATCTTATAACAGCGCACTCAGTCATTGCAAATACATTAACACAATTGGGAAAATTTTTGTTTTCTGCAGTGCATTCTCCATGCACAGCTATCACAGCCATGCCATATGCAACACGGGTTAAGACATGCTTTTTCTGTGTTAAAAATTTCACAATTGGCAACAAATCACTGTCCACATAAATTGACAATAAATAATAAAAAGCTTTATGTATAGGGTAAACAAAGCACAGAGTGCAAAAGAAAATTGATAATTGATAAACTAAAAATGTATGTACAGGAGACATTAATAAAATGTTGTAAAAAATCTACCAAATCACATGGTAAACACGCAATTCAGATATAACCAGGAAACTACAGTAACTTACATGAAGAGACTTAAAAGTAATGAGACAATGTGATTTCCTTAGGCAGGTCATTTCAGAGCTTTGGGGACAATGCCTTAGTCAGTTGTGTTGCACAGATCATTCCTTTACAACTGCTACATCTACAATTACTGCATCTGCAAATACATAAAGTTAGGCCTATAACCATTAGTGGTAACTATGGCATTAACAGAAACGTCCACTCCCATAGCACAAGTCGACATAAATTTGGAGGAGTCGACAAGTCACATGTTTCTCTCCCTCGGCAGGTAAAATGGGTTGGTGGGTCTGACAAAATAAACCAGCACAGTGACCTGCACAATATGCAAGTCCGATATAAAATACAACCAAAACACAAGCATTATGCACAGCATCTGAAGAGGCATCCGCTAGCTAATGTGATTTATATGAGCAGTAGTGCAGACAACGCACATTAAGACAAAGTACTGTGGACAAGCGTGGTGTGCGTGTTGGCGACCACTGCCTTAAACGTTTTGCACTTTAAGTATGGTGACCATATGTCTGGATTTTGTCTGGACCCTGGGCTCTAAAACCAGTCCTGGACTGTCTGCAGGTCTGTCACGTGTCAGTCCGGGTCCAGTTTTAGAGCCGTGGGTCAGACAAAATCCAGACATATGTTCACCCTACTGATGCTGTGCAGTTAAATATCAAAGAAAATTCAAGGTGTTAGCAATTGTTTTGTTTGGGTTAAAATGTTGATACTTGTGTCTTGTCAGTGGACAGTGTTATGTTGCAGTGAACTTTAATACAAGTTGATCATTGTTGGACAGCAGCACCTCCGCTGAAAATATAATGATGTCGTAACCATCGTAAGCTGGTGACTCGACTTCGACTTTATTGATGAATAAATTGATTTGAAAAAAACTGAAGTCGTTAATGCCCTAGTGGTAACACTTTACAATAAGAGTCCATTAATTAACATTAGTCAGTATATTTTTAAGAATAAATTAACTGTTTAATAACAACCATTATTATACATTGCTGAGCATTTGGTAACCTATTAGTTAATGTAGTTGTTAATTAATGTTTACTACTCAAAGGTAGTTAATAATCATAATTAACAGCTTATATAAATGATGTGTTAATTAATGCTGAGTAGTTCATTCATAATTCAACTTTTAAAACAATTAATTAACTGAGTAGTAAACATTAATTACTAACTTATTAATATATTAACTAATGTGTTACTTAATGCTAAATAATACAAATTAATTACTGTATGAATAATGTCTCACTTAATAGCTAATTAATGCTTACAAATGAACTAACTTATGTTAACTTAAGGACTTTTATTGTAAAGTATGAGCCAATAACTGTGTCCATATCTTTCCATTGGTTTATTTGGTAAATCTCCACAGTGGGTTTTCGTACCAACTATTATTTGAAGTTATGAACATTTAAATGATAGGTGAATATAGGTAAATATAGGAAATGACTTGCTTTCCATTGAAAAATGCACAGGATAGAATAATAAATGGTGACAAATCTCTGAGGTCAGGTTTGATGGAGGGGAAAAATTCATTTGGAAATCACCACTAAAATAGCAAGGTCTTACAAGGTTAAAATATGGGACATAGCAAGCACATTTCTTGGTTTGAAATATTGCAACAAAATATAACCATATATTATATGCAAATCTGTTGTTTTTTTAATTGCTTTACTCAAGGGAGAAAAGCTACCTGTCAAACCTCTTATTTCAACTGGACATTATCATGGAGTTTGCAAACATAGAAATCCTTGGATACCTAATATCCTACTCTATATTCCTGTGGAATACAACATAAGCATAGATGGAAGGGAAACAAACAGAATGTCACTGAATAGACAGTAAATGTCCTTAGTACCAGTCTGTAAGCAAATAGTAATAAAGACTTAACTTTTGATTTGATGTAACTGAAGTGTCTACTCAGTATCACAGGTCTGTGGGACTTTCTTTCTTAACCTGTCAACCTGCTGACACAGTACTGTGGTAATATTGCCACAGTATGGTTACAGATGGTTGATCCACTTTGGGGCATAGGCAAGTCGACCAGTTACCGCATCTTCTGTGGATTCTCAAAGTTTTGCGTTCATATCTATATTTTTCAAGAAATATCAGTGTCCAGGTGGCAACGGGAAAACTGGGTTAAAATCATGTAGGCTAATACATTTGCCACACCTATACACAGACTAAGCCATAGAATATATGAAAATCACACAAGAATGTAGTGAGCATATGCATGAGGTTATGTGTGGGGTTTAGTTCTTCCGGTCACATGGTACTATGGTATCATATTTTCCATAAAGTGGTTTTTCCTATCCATACATATTGATATAATTTGGTTGTGGTGTGTACAGTATGGGACATATACACCATATATGACCACAGTACTGTAGCAACAAGGGGATAATGAGTTCATCAAACAGTACATTTTTAACCTGTCTCTTTTCCACTTTTGTAAAGCACTGTGAATCGGCCTGTGTATGAACTGTACATTTGCCTTACCTTTCCTTGATTGGCTCTGTGGAAACATGTCCATACTGCTTATTGTCACATTATTCTAACATTGTTTGGATCTGTAGGCAATAGACAAACCCAGATTTCATGCCACAATACAGTACCCATTGCCCAATAAATGATCATAAGTCCAGTGCTTTTCAGAATAATTCACTACAGCACCTAAAGCAAGGCTAAATCAATAGCATGTACAGGTTAATAGCAGGCGTGTTTTTGTAAGCTAGCCCATCAACTATTAATTAGCTGGTGATTAGTGTCATCTGAAAAGAATAATTCACAGCCTGAGGAGGATATTGTCCTTGTGCTCTGCCTGGATGAATCAGTCGGCATAAAAGAGCCAGACTCTTTCCCCATACGCCTCCTTGTATCCTATATGGAATACAATCACAAAACAGCAGCGCATACTATTACCGTTCACATGCAGGTGTGTCTGACCCGATTGCATACACCTCTCACACTGCAAAAACTTACTCTCTGTGCTCACATGATGGAGTAGTTTGCCCCCTAAAACAACTCTCGAAAAATGTGTTTAACATCTGGACACAAACATTGATTCCACATCGGCCAGAGATAAGTGGGATAAAACCTGGCTCGGCTAGAACTGATGAGAAGGTGCTGCTTTGGAAAAAAAGGCAATAAGAATTATTACTAATGCAGATTTGTATGCACCAACAAACTACTTTTTTTTACAGAGCTTAATTTACTGAAAACACATATACTTGGTGACATTAATAGAGTGGTAGTCATGTACAAAGTACACAATAAGCTTTTCCCTCCTTACATCCAGGTGTTTGAATGTAGGAACAGTCAGTATAGTCGCAGAGGAACCACAATTTAAAAAAAAAAAAAACTAAGGCAAGAACAAATTTAAAATGTAGATCTTTCTTTCTATAAGTTCATCAAACCAATTAAAACAGTCTAAAACAATTAAAAATGTTAAAAATAAAAGTTGTACAAATCACCAATTATTAAAAAAATATAGAGCTCAGGGTTGTGTAAAGCAATGACTTATTAGTATCCCACCCACTGAAAGGGGAGAGGGATATTGTTTGTGGTTTGTTTGTTGTTTTGTCTGTTTGTCAGCAACCTGACGCAAAAACTTCTCAACCAATTTCCATAAAATTTTCAGGAAAGGTGCAAGGTGGTCCTGAATATGTCCCATTAAATTTTAGTGCATGTAGGTCAAAGGTCAAAGTCACGAAACACGTGTTTTCACAATGAGAGTCATTTCAGGTGAAATGAGTGCAAAGGGAAAAGGATTTGTTGTTCCTGTCACCACTTATTTCAAACTGATACGGTCCAACTGCATTAAAATAATTCAAGTAAAATGCCGTTTTTCAGCTGCATCAGTTATGGCCCACATGGAAGATCAGAGGCTACATAGCGAGCATGGAAACACCATCATCATCTGCAACATTGATTCACAACTAAAATCTATGTTCAGTTGAAACAGAAAAAGATGTGAAGTGTTACTGTACGGTCCATGTTTTACACCAAAACACAAACACTGATTCTACATCATCCAGAAATAAGTGGCATAAAACTGAAAGCAGGTTAAGCTATTTATGAAGCAGAAGGTGGAAATTATAACAGGTGGTGCATTGACAAACAGTAGAACAGCAAACAATGGAATTAACTAAAGAAATTATTTCCAATTACAGTCCATGCTTTGCACCAACATCAGTGACCAGGCTGCAAACATCCCCTGCACCATAACAGGCTGGTTTGAATATTCCCTTTGTATTCCCTGTCCTCCAGTTCGTCCTTCAGATACAGTCTAAATGAATTTCCTGCAGCTAAGATACTTCTGTTTTTCACTTGTTTTTAAGGATATTGTTTTCATTCTTTGGCATTCATGTTTCAACTGAAGATAATTGGAACGCACACCTCCATATTCAAGATCCAAAGTGGAGAAAAACAGAACGAATATTGGATAGTGATTCAAGTGTTATAGTATTGTTTTTTGTGTGCTTAGCTATGATTACAAAGGATTTGTGTACACTGCACAGGAAGAATTGATTAGAGCTTGAATAGTTTTTATTTATTGTTTTTAAAAGTGAACTGCATTAACTCCAGTTTCCTGATGCGATCTTTAAAACATATTTGTAAAGTGTGTTGAGTTACTATGACAGCCCTAGATTAAACAACAACAACAAAAAAGCAACCTTTTAAATGATTCTCCTCCTCCCCAGGGTCTGAACTCAAAAGTAACATCTACCCCAAATAAACATCATCACAAAGACTGCTCCAACATAAAAGAAGATGAAAAGAGGACATGTGTCAAATACAAATCATGTTTCCAGCTTTGGAAAGGAGTGCACAGTGAAAATGGATCAGGGACCCCTCAAAAGCAATTACTGCTATGATTCCCACAGTGAAAAACAGGTGTCAGAAGATACAAACCTCAAAGGTCAGATTTCATATTTTGTCTGTTGTCTGAAATAGACAAATGTTCATGATGAGGTGTTTTATTATTCTCTTTTGTGACAACAATTGAACAATTTGACTTGGATTCAGAATACAACAGTGCTGTGAAGGTTCATCCCTTTGTTTTGATTCATGTTTAAGTTTCCGTCTCATTCACTCTTTGTATGAACATCATGATAGTGTGAGAGTGGATACAGTCAGCAGTTATGTTGTACTGTGAAATATAATCGCAATAATTCCACAGCTTCTTAGGTCCCTGTGCTCCTACAATTATATTAATTATAATACTAATGTGCAAGTAAATATATACTCAATGGAAGTAAAAGTATTTTATAAACCATTTAAAGAATGATTTGTACTGCACAGGCTGAAGATCTATCATAATGTGTATTTATTTTCCTCCTGGGCTGTATTTATCCTATTTCCTGTTTTATTTTACTGTGTTACTGTTGGGTCCTAATTATTTTTTTTTTATTTCTTAGCATTGCTTTATCCTGCTTGTGTTTATCATCCTCTCTCTTTTTCTGTTCTTGTTATCATGTATTCATTTTATTAAATCCCTTAGAAAAGTTCATTCATATTGTTCTATTTAATCAAATTCTCATAACTATCAAACATAAAAGTAGTCACACAGTGGTGCCACAGGCTTATGCTGAAGAATATTAAAACACCTTAATGTAGGCTTCTAGTTGTTCTGTGTCTAAAGTTGGAGGCGTGTGTAAAACTATTGGGCTACCTTTAGCTTTGTTGTTTTTTTACAGGGTTTAAATGAGTGTTTTTCCTTCTCTTTTCTTCAGATAAAAAAAAATGCAGTGGATATGTACACAGCCACAAAAAAGTCCTTGGAAAGAAAACAAATCTCCAGCCTCCCCTCAATCCCAACGACATTGTAACAGTGGTGCCTTTATAACCTTTATTGTAAGGAACATCAATATTTTAATACTTTTTCCTCTTATTTGAATAATTGTGAAAATTAAAAATTACTGACTTGTCTTTTTGCTTTAACACCACAAATACACTCAACAACCCCTCCACCCCCCACCCCCCCAACCAAACTAACCGGAAGGAACATTATAGATTATACTACATACATGATGCATGATCCCAAATCGAATTCACAACATGACCAATTTTTTTTTCCACCAGTTGAGGAGGTTGTTTCACACACCAACAGGTTTCAGATCTGTATGTTGGTTATGGGGCAACCGTGTGAGAATGCACTGTTCCGGGCCACAGCACTTGATTTCCCGTATGATTCCACAGTGACATTACACTCCTTGCGTGCAGAAGTTGTATCAAGGTCATTTCCAATCATCCTCGTCCCTATCAAAGTGACAAGTTCAAACTTGATGCATCCCTGCACTGAAGGAGACATAAATAAGATTGGGTGACGAGTGAATATGAGGCTTCTGAGTGGGTGGGAGGAGGCGGTGGAGGGAAAAGAAAATATTTTTTCACCCCTTAATGGAGCCGTCAACAATCACTTTTCGGCAGAGAGATGGAGTCACAAGGCGGATGGCGGTTTTGTGGTCTAAGGCAGAGGGGAAGCATCATTACCATAGAAAACATTACAGCAAACGGCGGACATCCAGGCCATCAAAGATGATCATCTCATAAATTCCATGCTCTGTATAATAGGCCTGTCAGTCTTGAAGGCTGAAGGGAAAATAATGCCCACGGCTGATTTTTATCTTCCACAGTGCTTCTGCTGATTACTGCTAAATAGGCCTCAGCTTGTTTAGCTAATAGACACCATGGATGAAAAACCACACTGTGGTGGGCAGCTTTTGATGGTCACTGTCTGAATCCATATGTCCCTTTCAATCTCCCATGTCTTATCATTAAGCCAATAATTTGATGAGCAATTAAAGCAAGACTGCTGTAAACAACCATTTAGCCAGCATGATGTGTGGTATGTCCAAGTGGGAGAGACTGCGGTCTTGCAACCACTGCTTAAATGCCAGAGGTAAGTAATCAGCCATCAGCAGAGACCCTGGAGAGGCAATGGAGACAGTGAAAGACACACAGGCACCGACACACACCGATGCACACTATAGATACCATATTTAAGGCTCCACAAATCTATACGGTGCATGCACACATATGCACATGAACTGAATAACAACAAGGCATTAATTTAGAAGCATGCCCAGATAAATAAAAGACTAATGCCTTAGGTAGATGACTCCTTCCTTGTCTTAAAGGTCACAAATGATGTCTGTGTTTCTGAAAACAGAGTCTAGACTGTGTTTTTGGAGGGAATATTTCTAGCAGGAGGATAGCATTAGACAAGCAGTTTCCCCTTCTCGTTAATTACATGATTAAACTCTGCTAAGGTTAAAGACCCATTCAAAGCTCTACATTACTAATTGGGACACAAGTGAGTCTGCTGTCCGAACTTCTTCTCCTCCCTTTATTCAACTCTATTACACACACACAGACACACGCGCGCGCGCGCGCACACACGCACATACACACACACCGCAAAAAAAATAAATTACTGTAATTAATAAAATACATTTTGATTATAGAACTAAAGATCTGGTAAGCAAAGTACTCAATTATTCAAACATTAGCAGCACTGAACTTAATATATATATATATATATATATATATATATATATATATATATATATATATATATATATATATATATATATATATATATATATATATAAATTATTATTCATATTATTATTACTATGAATGAATTATGTGGAGCTGTGAAATATTGTAAACACTTAAGCACAGCATAAAAGGGTAAAACAACTAGAATGACTTAAATATAATTTACAAAACTGCACTTTTTTGTGGACCTAAAGTATATATACAGGGTGTCCCATTAGTCTCCATAAATAGGAAAAAGAAATGTTTCTTGACATAAACCATTTGTATTTATACTGAACCAGCCATCAAAATGATTTCAATTTGTTGCTCCTTATTAAAATGCATTCATTAGGTTATCTGAAATATGAAGAAACATATGTTAGAACCATATATGGAACACACTATATGTATATATCTATATATATATCTATATATATATATATATATATATATATATATATATATATATATTATATATATATATGTGTGTGTGTGTGTGTGTGTGTGTGTGTGTATTTTATATGTATTTTAAATCAGAGGTCAAGAGCAACTATTATTATTATTATTATTATTATTATTATTATTATTATTATTATTATTATTATTATTATTATTATTATTATTAATTTAGCTCTTATTGACCAAAATTTGTATTCACAAAATATAGGGAGGATATGATCTTAAAAAGTCAAATAATTCATGGTGTGTTGTTATACTACATGTACATATCCAGGATGAAAAGAAGAACTATCCTGTATTTTTTTGTACTATTTTTGTGTTTACAGTCCATCTTGTATATATATATATATATATATATATATATATATATATATATATATATATATATATATATATATATATATATATGTATATATATATATATATATATATATATATATATATATATATATATATATATATATATATATATATATATATATATATATATATATATATATATATATATATTTCTACAACACAATTGGAAAACACTTATAATGACACCTTCTATTCGGTATTTGTACTCCTTTTTGGTGACTATAAAGTGTAACATCTGTCACCTCTTCAAGACGCTTTTGTTACAAGATATCTTAATTCACACTGTAGTGCAATCCAGAAATTTCCAGCATAGATGAATGGCTTCTGGGAGTGGGTGTACAACGGAGAGATAGCAAGCTATATGAACTCTCTCAGGACCGAACAGTAATGAGCACCATGAAAAGCCCATGTGGCCCACAGAGCTAGCAGCGAGCTGAGCCAGGATCGCTGCTGTAAATGAAATCTGCAGCTCTGCACATCACTGCAACTGTATTTATTCATTAAAAGTAGCTAATGAAAGAAAATCAAAAGAACTGTCAGTTAATGAGTAACAAACAAGGCTTTAGGAACAACCCGTCCCCCCCTTTACATGCTGCTGTAGTTGAGTCGTAGACAGAGACAAATAAACGTAGGTTGTGTAAATGGAGCAGAAAGCATTCAGAAGGGGAAGACGAATAGGGCACACGCTCACACAGTTTGGGAATCCGCTTTTATCCCTCACTATATAGAAAATAGCCTCCGTCTCTTTCCTCTCTCCTACTTGGTTTCTCTCTCTAAGGCGAACTGAGAGATGGTGATCTTTTCAAAGGTCATTTCAACCATTTGTCTTATCTCAGAGTTTCTTCACTGAGATGGCAAGCACAACAGAGAAACTTTGCCTCCAGCATTTGCTTTGTACATTTCATAACTAGAGAGAAAAAAAAAACCCGGCAAAAAAATGTCTCTGAGTAACAACATCTTGCTTCCATCCTTTTAAAATTATGATACATTAATAAAGGGATCACTGGTGTATTTTTCTTGACAGTAAATTGACAAAAGAAGGTTTATGGACGCTACTGTAACTGTACAACCCTCTAACCTTATAAATATTTAATGCAGACCCTTGAGGGCTGACTGCACTCATGCAGCTGCTCGTGTACTTCGACCCAAGTTTGGATTTGGCTTTTGCTAAGCTGCCCTTTTCATTTCACTCCATACGTATATATGTAAACACTAACAAATCACAAAGAACCAGAGGAATGCTGGTTCACTTAGTAGAAATAAGTGAAAAATGATGGTGGACTGCTGTTACTGCCAGTGTCCTACTGTGAGGACTACTGCGGCTGAGATTCACTATTTACCTGCTATTATGACAAACGACTGCTGATTATTACCCAGGGTGCACTGGGGACAGCAGTCATTATAGTAACTTCCTACTTCTGCTGCAGTTAGTTAGTTGTCCTCTATGATATTCACAAACACCTGTGCTAGATGCCTCAGGCTTTGGCAAAGAAAGAGGGGGAAATTAATATTTATAAAGAGGAACAGCTATAGACTAATCACCAGAATAGAATCTGTTCCATGTTTTAACAAAATAGACATCACAAAACCTATTCACAAGTGTAAGAGTGTTTTAAAAATTGCACATATTTCAATTATTCTCTCTTGTCTGGAATATCTGTTTCACTTCCATCTGTGCAGATTACGTCATCCTCACACTGCTTCTCTATATTGCTTTAGATTTCCAGCATATTAATGAAATTGTTCTCTTTTCTTCTCATCTCATTTCATACTGTTTTCTGAAACACGTTCTGATTTGGACTTTTTTTTATATAAGTCTAAAATGGGTTCGTATTTATTTATTGCAGAATAAAAAAAAATAAAGTGGTTAAATTGTCAGTAAAGGAATATTTTTGTTGAAAACAAACTGCCTAAAAAACATGTGTAACTAGTCTAAATGCTGAAAATATACAATAATTTTTTATAAAGATTATAATACAAGAATAGTATGAATAGTAAAGTGCATGAATTCTCCATTGTTCTACAACAGCAAACGCATTAAAAAAACACAGCACGGCTTCTCTTTAGTCTCTATCAGTATGCAAGACAGACATGTTCTGCTAGAGAGGAATGCATGAAGGCTTGATTACCACATAACTGCACAGACGGAAGGTGAAAATATTTGCTAAATTTGCAATGTGTGTGTGTGTGTGTGTGTGTATCTACATATATGTGTGGATGTGAATATGCAAAGGTTATGAGGCGGGTCAGGTTTCTATCCAATCATGTTTTAGGACAGGTCAACTCTCCCCTCAGAACTGTATGGCAAAACTGCCTTGATGACACAACTTCAGCAATTAACCTGCTGCACTCTGCCCAATGACATTTAGGCTCAGGCACGACCTGAATCACAAACTAACTTCCCCTCTGTGCTTAGAACTAATTATCCATCTCACACAACCACCAGTGAACAGACATGCAAAGCAGCTCAGTCACACTGAGGGTGTATATCTGATTCAAATCATTTGTGTTTTTTGTGTCCTGTGTAAAAGCCTCCTGCTCACATCAAGTAGGCTGCAGCATTTCTGGCATTACTGCTCTCACAGCAGCCCCAAAATGAAAATATTCATCTTTAATATGATGTTTACTGCACATGATTTATTTTGATAGTCTTGTGCCTGCTGTTGAAAATATCCATTCCTGATGTTATGGAAACAGAATATTCATATAGCTCTATCTGTTATAACCAGACCCACTGCCTCCTGTGTTCTCTCATTGATTTTGGCAGCTAGTGCCACCAAGTGGCTGGATTGTCAGACTTTACAGTGGATACTAATACTGCAGACTCTACTCTCTCCTTTTCACCTCATCCAGTTTGGTCTACATGCTGCACTGATTCCCCATAAAGAGAGTCGATATGCCTTTTTAAATGTCCAAGGTAGAACAAGCTCACTGATTGTCATGTGCAATTCATCTATATCAGATGCCTCTGATACACATGTAGGTGTCACTGGATTCAAAATGACTTTTAGGGATGGTGATAGATATGTTGCTGATTGTTGAGTAGCTGCTAGATTGAAAAGCAGTCTACCCACGTCAGCTACACTCTTCCTTTGACTCTCAGGCTTTCGTCTACAGGGACGAAGATGTGGGCAAGAGCTGTGAGTGATATATGAGCCAGCTAGAGAGAGATGAGAAGGACCTGCCATTCCCTGTCAAGAGAGGACGTTGCAAGGCGAGAGGTTACTCATATTGAAAGGCCATTTCCCGCACTTCACTACTTCACTCTCACTGCTACCTGTAAGACAGAGATGAAAAATGCACCTTATGAAAAATGGCTCCCATTACAAACTTGACCTCAACTGATCTGTGCTGTTGACCCCCACATCTTATAAGCGTGACCCCACTGCAGTGTCCTAACCTTTTCACCTTTCACACATAGGTGCACGTATAGAAACGCTCACACCCACCTAGTCACTCTCCTTCCTGCAGGGGCTTTTAGATTGGTAATGAGCATCTAGGTAGCTGCCAATAAGACCGTAGTTGAGTATCTACTGGTAGCTCTTTTCCTAAATTAGTGTAAATGGATCTGCTCCACAGCAAAGGACAGGAAATTAATCCAGCACTAATCACTACTGAGGACCACTTAACACGCATGCTACATCAACTGGATCAGGATCTATGGAGATTCATTAATGAAATATTCGTACCGATACCACACGTTTACCAGTGGAATAAGAGCTGGTTTACAGGAATCTCTTAAAAGTTCCTAATGAGATACATGTAGCAATGTAACACCCCCATGTGCACTCTTACTGCTATAAATATGAAACCCAAGGCCAATCAAAACAGGAATGGAACTTTGCTCAACCTTAATTAAACAATTTTCCTCAGAAAAAGTAATAATAATGTCAGTGCTGAGTGTATTTTATGGGTCTTTCTTTCTTTTTTATTTACATATTATCCCATAAAGACCCGGTGTTAACTTGGGGTTGTTTTAAAATGATTTTTTCTCAGTATTTAACCTTTCTGAAGTGATTTATCACAATTTATTATAACAGTGTTTTCCAACCTATTTTGGTATCACAACCTAATTTTAATATCACAAATTTCTAGCGACATCAGACATTAAAAACAGAGGCTTCTTTTTTTGCTTAAATTAATTGTTTTTGATCAAGTAATAGTTTGTAAATTTTAGATGACATTCAGTCTATGTAATGTATATTATTACGGATGGAGACAGAAAATCCAGATGTACATTATTGCACAATCTGAGAATTTTATTTTCTTTGGCCAGGATATGTACAATTAGTCCAGACTGTATTCAAAATACTGAACAAACAATAACTCAAACTATGAATTATAAAAGAGCTTAAGCATCTGGAACTGACTGCAATTAACATTTGACAGATAAAAAGTACCACATTGCTTCATTTTCAGCCTCACAGTTTGTCATGTTTTTATGGGTTGGGATTGTCTCTGTTGACTCACCATATATTTATATATTTTTCATTTGGAATTTTTTAAATACATATATATATATATATATATATATATATATAATTTTTATCAATTACTAAAAATTTCAAGTGACTCAATCCCAAGGTTGAAAAACCCAGTATTATAATATTGTCCTCTGTTATTTTGCATTTCTTTAATAAAAATCAGGTATTTGCAAATATTTAATTCACTGATCATGTCTATGTTCATGAAAGCTCGGATTAAAGTTAATTGACATATCAGAAACAGAGAAAAATGAAGAAAATGTGACTTTTTCCCAATAAAGTGTATCCTTAACTGAACACAAACACAGTATCTCCATGGGTTTTTACTGGTGACTCAGTGTTGTAAAAATGTAACATCTACTTTTGTAATTGTGCTTCCTAAGACAAGACAAGATAAGATAAGGTATACTTTTATTAGTCTTTAGAGAAATACCAAATTTACAGGAGCAAGAGTGGAGCACAATTTTGAGCACAGTAACATAGTACCATTTTTAATCTAATGTTATATAATAAATTAATTGTATCCATTCATGCAGCAACACTTATTTATCATAATAATACATAGTCCTGTAGATTTCTGTCAGTTACTTAATCATGTCTGGTGATTAAGAGTGTTGAATGTAGGACAGAAAAACAGAAAAAAAAGGAGAAAATACAAATCACATTTTCCCTTACGTGACTTGATTTTTCAATTACAGACCAGACACTGAAATTAATTTAGTTTGATTACATTTTTACTCTGTTTTCTTGAAGGTCAAAGACGTTAACATTACTTTCATTGTTTATTAAATGAATAAAATGTCTGCATAATTATCAGTGAAATGATTTCTGTGCTCTGTGCCATTCTGATCTTCTCCCTGCAAATGGCTGTATACATTGTGCGTGGGATTTTTTTTTTTTTTTTTCCAGCATGAAGACCAGTCCAGCTTGGAAAGAATAGGAATGAGCTTTTTATATCCTCCGCCTACTAAAACCATTTTACAGCTTCACAAATTACAGAAACATGTAACCTCTGCCTGTAGCCATAAAATAAACAAGATATAGCATGAAAAACTATATCTATGCTTTACACATTTTTAATGAACATCCTCATTTTACCACTGGTAACATAGTGATTACAGCTTCTTCAGACATATTTTGTGATCACAGTGACACCAAATGAACAGTCATACACAAATATGACATTATACTACACAGACTTTATAGTCAGTTCCATTTGTCCTTTGGCTGTTTATTATTGAAAAAGGATTAAAGGCAAACTCAGACGAAAAATAAATATGCTGAACAGTAATCCTTTGTCACTGTGTTAATTATTCATCAGTCTCTTGTTACGCAAATATGTGTACAATATGTGTGCTTTTCTATGAAAATCCTTCCTTTTTTCTCTTCCTCCAGTTAATCACCTTTTTCAGCTTGGGATATTAAAAGAATTCAGCTGCATAACAACTCAGAATTTAGCAGCAAAACACTGTGATGCTTTAGGATCATATTGTCATTTAACACCCATCCTCTTCCTGTTATATACGATCCTTTTTATGTCACACTGTACTGAATAAATCACACCACCCTTCAAAGCAAGCAACCTAACATCTTCTGATGTAAATATTTATCGTATTCCCTCATTCTCATAGATAGATAGATAGATAGATAGATAGATAGATAGACAGACAGACAGACAGACAGACAGACAGACAGACAGACAGACAGACAGACAGACAGACAGACAGACAGACAGACAGACAGACCCTATTGTCTATGCTTGAACTTTCATGAGCATGGCAATTGACCGAATGGCACATTCCACCCTAAAACACTACTTATCCAATCCTATGTTAGCAACTGTTACTAAGAAGTGGAACTCCAAACAGTACATTAACTAAGGGGATTAGCCCCTCCAAATAGCCAATGGCCTAAATATACAGTACCATGTGTGAATTAAATTGAAACAAAATGTATATTTTTATAGACATGGAATTTCAGCCATTATAAGTAACTGAGGTGAACAATTGAAAAAAAAATAAAAAATAAAAATGGACCTGTTTTTTCCCAAAATATAATGACATCTGAGTCATTCCATATAAAATAAACAGATTTTAAGAACATTCCCTACCAGACCGTGTCACATTTCTTTAAATTTATTTCAACATACACAAATATAGATGAAAATACAATGCAAAGTTATTTTTATTTGAGAAGAATTTTTTGTTAATGATTAGATCAAATGTAGCTGTGATTTTTACAAGAAGAGTTTGTTCACAAAACCAGATTTATATATATATATATAAATTATGTTTTATATTGTTTTGAGAAAACAATAGAAATACAACCAGCTGGTTGTCCAGTGACCAAAGGGTTGGCAGTTTGAATCCTGTTCACGTGTCAAAGTCTCCTTTGAAAACATTGAGTCCTGAATTGTAGTTTAGACGTGGTGGATGTAGAAAACACTGTGAGCACCTGCAGGTCTGTGTAAGGGGTAGAGCATTTACATTCACTGTTAAATATACATGTTTAATCTGTTAAGTCTACATATTTAAAAGGTAACATTTACCTGTTTAAAATGTTAAATCTACATGCTACTTTGAAAATGTGTTTAAAGTTTGATGTGTCTTTACAGGATTATTCTGGCTACTGTACCACAGCTGCCAGTTTTTTTGGGGGGGCTTCCCCACATAAAAATAACATTTGTATTTATTTATTTATTTATTACACAGTGTAGCCTATTATTTTATGCAACCTTAAATGTTCTCCCTTTATTAACTTTTCTCTTTCCCCCCCTCATTTTTTTCTCTACTAAAAGTACTGGACACAGAACCTAGCAAATGCTAAAATCTCTTTATTTGAATCATCGGTTACAACACCTTTGAAGTTGTGCTATGCAATTGTCCTTATCTGTATGAAATAAACTTTACAATAAATTAAATAAAGAAACAAATAGAAGGCTTTTAATGAAAAGTTTCTACATAAAAGTTGTATTTTATAGTCGTATTTTTTTGTAGATAATTATCTGCCATTGTTGCAATATTTCTCATTACTCCTGCACATAATTTCCTTTTTTTTGTCTCATCTTTTCCACTAAAAAGATCTCCAGTGCTCTTGTGATTTTAGACCTCATCTGGACTACAATCAGCCCTTAATGAGACTTCAGTGCATATGAATGTTTTTTCTTTGTTGCAAGCAGACATCAAAATAAGGGTTAATCAATGCTATTTGGCATATTATTATCACATGCTCTGTGCTAAGTCAAAATGGAGAGCAACTGTTTTGCATTTTTAATGTATTAGTGATTGTTTATAAGAGACACACCATTATTAGTGCAATGGAGAGAGTGCTCATACTGAGAAATCAAGGACGCTTCTATGTTGTTACACATTTATGCAAATCAAATCTGATCAGAAGTAACCTCCCGGCAATAATACAAACGAAAATGTGTTGTGGGAGGAAGGCAAGCAAATATTTGATCAAAGTTAAGAAGTGCGTCTGTGTGTTATCCTTTTCATCTGTATCCACTTTTACAGCCTGACAACAACATCTACCAATCAAATATATTCATGCTTATATAATGTGTAGGAATGTCTTCTTCTATAAATAGATGATATATGTCACCATAACTGTGTGTGTGTGTGTGTGTGTGTTAGTATTTGACATTGTATTTACAACATTTATTATGGATATACATCAGTGCACAAGCACGAGAATCAACATTAAACAGTTTCTGTGTTCGTCCATTAGAAACCAGGGCTCACATGAATATTTCACAATCAAGATGCAGTAACTGAAACTGTCCTGAGATATCTGAATACAAGTGTTCAGCTCTAAGTGCATCTGTTCACACCCAGCAATAGATAGCATTTCCAAATGTGTCTTGACTGATCACTTCTGATTGGATCTGAAACAGCGGCTTGATATGCAAATGAAGAGGCTCAACTTGAAGATAACTGAGTGCATCTTATGAGGAGTGTTTTCTGTCTGTTAGTCACTGCATTAGCTAAAGCACTGAACCAATCAAAATACCTTAAATATCAGAATCAGAATAGATTTTCTTGTTACTACACAGAGATGATAACAATCACAGGCCTTTTTTAATCCAGGTTTAAAATATATTTATTCAAACTGACATTTAACATTCAGTAATGCTATATTACCTGTATTTGTTTTTATTGTATTTTATTATAGTGGCAAGGGTATTGTTGGTCTGTTTGGAAGTAACTTTATGCAAAAAGTACTGAAGTTATGGCCAAAAATGTGTTTATGAAGGTCAGTGACCTTGATGTTGGATCTTTGTCACCATAGTTAATCTCATTCAAGTTCAAGAAATTTGTTCCAAGTTGCCAGATATTTGGTAAAGATAGTTCTGACATATGATATATTAAATATGAACAAACAATACATTTATATTATTGACAACTAAATATTTTTTTTTTAAATCCATGCTGCATGAGAGACAATATGAATATAACATCCTCAGGGTTGTTTTGTATCGATCCTGGATTGAACTGAAAACCAAATAAAAAATATTCAACCTAAAGTATCAAAACCACTAGGAATGAGCAAAGCACTGAGAGTGTGCAGGTAGTAATATGTACATAATCCTTCAAATGAACGTTTGCAACCTTCAGGAGATGGGAAAATATAAATGAGCGATAGGTTTCACTTTGTGGTGGTTCCTGCCCCGACCCCAGAAGCACATGTATACCTGTGCTCCAACCTACCAACCCAAACACACACACGTACACCCTCCTTCAGGACAAATCATACACTTAGGGTGGCCAAAGCACCCACCCTAACCTGCACATGAATATTAGTAAAAATTCATTAGTTTTTCCAGTGAAATAGTTATTTTAATTACCTTTTGCAATTCATATCCACAATCTAGTACCCCAGAGAGATAATTGTATCATCTCCATATTCATCCACAACACTGTCAACAACACTATTCTCCCCCTCGGATGTTTTTTAAAGCATTAGTTTTTCATGGCAATCTGATGCCTAATGTTGAGGTAGAACCAGGACAACAGTAAACTCAAGGAGAATTTGCATAATGTGTATTTAAGAACTTCTCTTCATATATATTTATTTATTACTGTTTGCAGATTATAGAAATTAATTTATGTCACATAAAAATTAAAAAAAATAAGTTGTAAAATAGCCTGAATGATTATCCTTAAACATAAACAAATTATTTGACCAAAATAGAACAAGTCAAAATATAAATAAATGGCAGTCCTATTGAGACAGTACTCTTCACCAGATTCCTGGTGGTCCATATGAATATTAAATAATATTAAATAAGCAAGGGATAATGTATTGCCCACGCGTTACTATCGACAGGGCTGAAGAGATATACTTCCTGAAGGGGAATATTTTTTGATAGTAATGGGTGGGCAATACATTATCCCGCTTATTCTACTGGTTATTACAGCTTATTACTGCTACTACTCTAACAGACTGGATAAAATAGCCGGAACAATGTAGCGAATATTTATTTTAAAAGTGGCCGAACTACCTGCGGAGTGATATGGTACAGTGAATCTGAAATAACAAAACCTGTTGCCATTGGCAGCGGGTGTTAATGGCGCAGAGGGCAGTTATTGAAAAAAATCTGACCGCTGAAGGCTGGGAACGTCCATTCAAAGCTGCCGCAATGTTCTAGAGGGCTGTAGAATAATAATATTAATTTCTGTAACCTAAAAAATGATGTATTTTATTTTATGTATGAATTTGTTTGACTCAGACTGTGGATCAATATGTTTATCATACAATCTGTACTGTGAGAGACTGCAAAATGTAATGTTTTACTTATATCTCTAAACATATTTGTGAATGAATAAATAAACCTTCATTCTGTACTTACTAGATATGCAGCTAAATGTGTACTTATTTATTGCTTTGTGTTTCTAAAGTTATCTCCCCCAGTATGGTCCTTCTCACATGACCAATCTGTGTTCACAGATGGAGTACTTTCGATTCCAACTCACTCACATGTTGCCACTGATTGTTAATTTCAGTGATCAACTCCAACTATAGCTAAAAATCCAAGCATAAACCCAGTAGTGAGGACAGGGGGTAAATTGTTTAGTAAAGTTGTAATGAGATGCAGGGTGAGTGTTGGAAGGCAGGTGGTGTATTAGAAACCACATGAAATAGAACAAGGTCATTTGGGACGGGCAAGCCGGCTGTGATAACGAGGGAACAGCAAGAAACAAGAGGGGTGTTAGTGGCGGGTCGAGAAGCCTGGGGGCTGAGGGATTCTGTGGGGACATTTTAATCAAGCCGTGTAAACGGAAAAAATATCAACCGTTTGATACTTCAATCTGATTTAGTTAAGTGCATTTCTGGAGTTATTGTTTGGCTGAATGTATTTGTGCTTGTGTGGTTTGGTTATGATTCTTTACATTGACTATAAGGAACTGATTCCAAAAGCTTATGCAGAGATTTAGAACCTGGTTTTTTTTTTAGCAGTTAAAAGATACTAAGTAGTTAATAGCAAAGAATTTTGATTACATGGATTAATTTACTTATTAATGTATAATATACCAGAGGAGACTTTTCCTAGCAGACGAAGGTGAAGCTTTGGTGACTCCTCTTATTCAACAGTACCTGCATGTTCCCCACACACCAGCCTCTGCCAGTCTGGTTGTCGTGTAGAGATTGGTCTCTGGTTTTACATTTATTTTTTACATTACATGTTCATTTTTTAAGACATTTTCAGGGCCTATATGTATTCTCACTCCAGTTATTTTATGTCTAATTCTATATGTTAGTTCGGCTATACATGCAGTGACGTCCAGTCTAGTCCGACATGCAAATGAGCACATCATTTTCCCATCATCACCCAAAAAGCAGCTGAAAATGAAGCAAGGTTTCATGTTGTAATGTGGATTCCCTGGGATACTTGGGGCCATGCAACTGTACACATGCACAGTTGCATGGGGGGGGGGGGGTCTGGATGGGTGGCTGCTAGGTGACGGCTATCCACTGAAAATTTACAAACACATACATTCATGTACAGCCCCCTAGAAGGTCAGTGCATTCTTCATAGCATGTTGCATTCTACACAACATAGTTATATACCATGGATGCAACCATGACCTTATGGAGGAGACATTACAAGACTTAAGACAGTGAGAGGCCAAACTGTATGTGCCCTGTCAGCTGGAGGAGCACCAGAGCACATGCGAGACGGGATGCGCCCGCTGCACAGCTCTGTCCTTAAATGTGAGTATTTCCCTGTACATCCATTCATACATATTTTGTGTACATTTTCTCAAAGCAATACAACTGTAACCTGGTTAAAAAATAAGTTAAGTTAATCAGAAGTGTTTAGAAATGTTAAAAAGCACAAACACGTTACTTATTCTATAAAACTATTAAAGTCATAGTTCCATTAATATTTTAAGTTAAAAAACATTTAAGAGAATTCCCAAACATAATTTAGAAATTATTACAATAGATCACAGATATTTCGTTAGTTTTAGCTTTTATTTTGAAGGAGACAGGATGTACTTATGTACAGGGTTTCCCTGGTCCATGCTTGTAAACCGGAAGTGCTCTAAACAATGCGGTAACTTGACTAGAAACTTTGCCGACACGAGGGAGTAACCGACCGCAGTTTCTCCCGGTAAGTCACAATTTGGAGACATTTACCGATTTTTAATCCAATAGTCACTAATAGTCTCATAATATATTGTTTACAGCACTGAAGGGTATCACTCGTGAGGTAACAACGTCCCGCAAAGTGTATTTGCCCTAAGGTAAAAATTGTATTAGCAATTAGCATTCACTGTACAACTGTATGCTATTACTGTTTGCTACACATTTGTTTAAAGTAATGCTAAATCAGCTTGCTTATTGTTTTTTCATGATTTCGGATAGAAATGTGGACATTATGATTAATTGGCACCTAAAATTGTTTAGATGATAATGGTAGTAAATTTAAAAGCATATTTCCGGGCGCAGCATGTGGCGAACCAGAGCGGGACCAGTGTGGCATTGACGTCCTTCGCCATTTTGTGACCACGCCATCATATCTTCGTCCATCGCCATCTTCTTCAATCATCACCATCTTCTACATCGCACCCAAGCAATGTTCAGGCCTGCGACATAGCTTACTAGTAGCGGTAACTGCCGGCTATATGACTGTATATGTGTGTGTGTATGGTGAGTGGCCACTTACATAATTGGATTGTATTGTAACCTTTTTTTTTCTTTTCCCTGAAATTATTTAGTAAACTATAATTTTGTATATATTTTAAATCATTGGTGGTTTTTATGTTTAACTGATGTGTGTGTATAAATTCGTAAGGTAAAGGAACTGGGATTAGTATATAAATTGGAAATTTTAACAAAATTAATAGTTTGAGTTAGAAAGAACTCAGGGGCCCTTATACGCAGGGTATAGGTGGGCTACACAACAAACACACCCAAAACCAATTATGTAACATTCATTGAATTGTATTAATTACCCACCCCCCTCCCCTTCTTCCTCTTCCTCTTCTAGAATGTGGAAACCCTCCTTGGGTGCATGACCTTAGTGGGCACCTGGGCTGGTCTGTTACTGTGGCAGTCTCCTGTGGGATCAGCTGCTCCATTATGTCTGACATCAATGGACACCAGCCTCTCCTCCACTCCTTGGAGCTGGACCTGGTCTGCTCGCAGTGCCATATATGTGAGCACTGTGGGCTTGGATTGGACCTCCCAGACCAAAACATCAGTCTCCTCCTGGGAGAACCTTGGACATCTGACTGTGGTGCCCATGGCAAAACTCGCAGTGCACCTCGTTGCAGCATAATTAAGGGCGAGGAGAGGCGCTAATGTGATTGGTGGAGATCTGAATCGACTGTGTTAAATCCATTGCATGCCCTTTCTCCTCCCTCATTCCTTCATTCACACTAACGCCAGTGAGAGGAAATAAGGAGGACTTACGCTAGTGTGCGTGGCAGTTGAAACTTGCAAAACTCATCTGGACACATGCCATTGGCAGCTGGTCTACACCACACCTGCACCGGATCTACAAAACTAGAGCCCAGATCTCATAAAATTGAATTATGTCAGGACAGTTCTTATGGTATTTGACCTCCTATACATATGCATTTTCCTCCTTTCACATCTTATTTCACACCACTCGATCATCAATTTACACCAGATTAGATTAGATTAGCTTTATTGTCATTTGTCATGTCATAGCAGAACAGAACATTCACCATGCCTTAGCAAACAAGAATATGATGCACAGGCTTCCAAGAACCACTGCAGCCACTGCCACATTGCAGGTGCTGCCATGACCAGATAATTCAGAGGTTACAGTACATATACAGATAATGCAAGCACATACATAAGACATAATTACATGCATTATACTGTACATTGTGGACACAGTACATGTAGTCACATAATGGAACTTTTAACCCTTAGTGCATGTTATTTGACAAAGCATGAACATATGGTAGGTGTGAAAAACTTATATTGCGTACAGATAAAACAAAACTTATATATACACAAGTCATGATACCATGTTTTATGGACTGGTGCTCATAAAGTTGGAATAAAAATAAAACTTGACAATAACATTGTTTCTTGATAGAGTGTAACTGGTGCTCAGTATGTAATTATTGTACAGTACCTGGTGTACATACTTGAATTTATATAAAGTGAAGTGCCTAAATGGGATTAAAAATAGGATTGTGTCTGAAAACAACTGTATAGAAATGTATGGGCAACAGTGGACATACAGTATTGTGTAGAAATTGTATCTAGATTTTTGACCTGGTTGCAATGAGCATAACATCATTTTCTATTGCTTTATTACAAACCAAACAAACAATAGAGGGAATATCATGAACAATATTAAAAATGTACAGAAAACATAAACTACATGGGTTCTACAGGAAATAGCCTGCGTTTAATGTGATTCAACAGGTGTTGAATGAAATCTGGGATAAAACACTACAGTCATTCATTCATTTCAAATATGCACCAATTTAAACAATTGCACTCAATGAATATAAAAATATATACATGAAGAACAAAACATTGTTTGCCTATTTGAAAAGGAGTGGGGAGAAGTTAAACTCATTTAATCCCACCCCTTCTCCTAAAAAAAAGAAAATTCAAGTCCTTTGGATCAATTCAGCTTCCTTTTTCATTTTCACATGCACATACACATTCATACAAACCTCATTTTACATACCAATAAAGTAAAATATGAATATAATGACAAATATAGATTATCTGATAATATACACCCATAATTAAATTGTAATATAAATATATAATGTATATTATATTGCATACAGTACATACCTGTACAGTAAATCTGATGATGTCTAAACATAAGAGTTCAAGATGTTAAAGGCATCATATTTATCTAAACCTATTATTATTAGTCTACGTCTGATTTATTTGTGTATTTCAACCCTAACCCTTGTTTTTATTGCCTCACCCCAAAGAGGAAATGAATTGATGGTTCTTTCTTTTTTATCAAACTATCTGTTTGTATGTAAAATATGTTCAAACTTTGAGCTGTTTACCTCAAATGTTCAGTTGTTGGTTGAACAGGGACAAATCAAAATAAGATTAAGACCAAGGAAGACAGACTAAATACTAGAAATGGTCTTTTTTTCCCAAAAAAATCTTGTTTTCAGTGCTGGTCTAGGTTTCAGTTGTTTCCCCTTGGCCTAAATCTTTTGCATAATAGTGTATATTTAGCCACATGTAAAAGTGGCCTGTGTTATGTATACTGTAAATGTATTTTAAGGGTATTTCATGCCTTGGATGTACTGTATGAGCTACATCAGCAAAGCCAGGACTGGTGCATAAAAATAGCAGAACGATAAGGACAGCCTGACGTGAGACGGGCATGTCATGAGTGAGGATATAAACAGGCATTGCTGCACATCAATATTGTATTTGCATCCAAATGTTTTGTACTTTTTAGTTGCTTTACTGCAGCAGCCATTCCATATCGTGTGTAAGATTTATCTAACCTCTGATTGTTGTGTCAGCATGTAAATCTTACTCGCCTCCAAGTACAGGTTTTCTCTTTTCAAAGAATTTCATGTGTTGCATCATCTAGATAATGTTGACTCACTTTTCACAACAAAAAAATGGAGGTCAGCAATCCACAAAGGGCACTTTCCCACTGTAGGAACCTTTTGTAGTTCCTATAACCAGGGTGCAATTTGTCCAAAAACCAGAGGGGGGGATGTTTTCTTTTCTCCCCATAGACAAAACGGATGTCATGGCTTCATCTCTGTGGTGGTCATTCAATGTCTGTTTTCAAATCAGGAAGTGGAAATGATGGGATTTGAAAAGCGGTCCTTTCCTGCAGTTCGGTTGCTCATGAATGGGAAAATAAAAACAGAGGCCATTTTTCACCACTGGTTTTGCTGCCTGTGTGTGCACGGGCCCCACTTCAGCCGGCGCGCACCGCGACTGGCTCTGGGTCCGATAAGAAGGGGTCAGGTGACGAAGGCGGCTGGAGGGGAACTTCACAGCACCGCTTCCCAACCTTGTCCCTCCACAGCCCCGCCTGACTGTTGACCAGGCGGACTGTCCTCAGTGCGCCCCAACCACGTTGTGTTGTGTACAGTGAAGTGCGATAGGATATATGTACAGATAGAAAGGATTTCCAGAACACCGGCCCAACATGCATGTGGGCGGCAAAATCAGTGTTTAAAAACTGCCCCTGTTTTTATATTCCCTAATTGCCCTTCATGAGCAAATGAACTGCAGAAAACTGCAGAAAAATCACAAACGGGAAATGGGACACAGCACAGCGCACCAATCACACCATTGTCATTGAACCAGCACTTTACATTGTCTGTCAGTGAGGGAAAGAAGCTCCCAGAATGCACCTGTTCTCTGCTGATCTCTATTGTTGGACCAGCAGATATTTACCCCCTGAATGTGTGGCTGTGAAGTTCCTCTTTCAGGCATTTTGTGTTCACTCAACCTATAATCTTTTTAGTTCCTGGAACCTTTTTTACTGTGTTCCCACAGCATAGGAACTACATAATTCCTAGAACCTTTTTCACTCCTACTCGCAGGCAGCTTCTTTTTTAGTTCTACAGTATAGGAACTATATGAAGTAGGTGTTTGGTGATTGGTAGAGCTGAGACTGCATCTATTTCCGCATCTTGCAGTACCTTCATTTTTAAAACCATCTGTGTAGTGGTAGCTGTGTGTTGAAAAAAAATATGGAGAAAGCATGTGATAAATGGACCGACGAGGCAGTTCTGTTTTTGGGTTAATAGGAATGTTGGTTAGACCTATGACATTAGTATACATCTTTACTCACTACATTGTATGCTTTTCTTATCCTCTGGTTTGCATCAAACTATTGGTTAAAAACTTTGAAATACATCATAACTTAGTTTAGTTTATTTGGATCGTATGCACTCTACAGTCGTAATTACACATGATGATGATGTTCAAACCTGTTCACATTCATTTCATATGCATGTACACAGATATCATTATTTATTTGTTTGAATTTATTCTTATAATTCTTGCTATATTGTTACTGTTTTATTTTATCCCATTTTAGATTAAACTTAAATCACCCTCATAAGAATAGGAAGGATCACATCACATCACAGGAGGATATGTCACATAAAAAAGCTAAAATAGAAATTCAATCATTAACTGCTAGTGACATTTTCTCCACTACTGTATTTCTCCACACTACCTCCTACTTCATTTATTCTGTTAACATACTGGAGATCATAACCATCTAATTCAAAGTGTTTGTTCTGGTTATATATTTTTTAAAATCAGATTACTGTAATCACAGGGTTCTTATGGATTAATTTTGATAAATCACAATTACGATTAATTTTAAAAAATAATCCTGTATTTTATTTTTCAGGAGTGAACACATTCAAGAAAGAAGGGAATATATATACACTTTACGTTTGTGTTGAAAGCTAGACAACATGTTAATCTAAATGCTGGCAGAATCCCTGACTAATGTAAAGTTCGCATTAATGTAATATTTTAAGCTGGAAGCATTTCAGAGGAAACACAAACTCTATTCTGTGAGGTGTGCATAATATTGTTTGCTGGTGTTTTTTTTGTTTTCAAATGTCATACTGTTTAGCATCTTCCAGCTTCAAGCACTAACTACTTAATTCATTAACTTAAGTTAATTGTGTTAACATTTTTAATTCGATTAATCACGATAATGGACAAATCTGCATTGATGCATTCATTTTGACAACCCTATTTTTTGTTGTAGGGATGTGCCACTACCATGACATTAAACTACTAAAGTAAAACTGCATGTGTTTTTTTTTACCTACTGCTGTAAATATTAACTTGAACAGCTAAGAAAGCTAAGAAAAATCCTATCACCCAAAATCCAGAAGTCAAGTTCACTTTGGAGTTTAACCTGAAAAGTTAAGAAATTAATGAAAGTTCTCAACATGAGATATTTTTTCTCTTGTTCTAGGTCATTCTAAAAAGGTGGTCAACAGAGAACTAAATTCCCTCTCCTCCTACATCATCCATCCTCAGTTTTGAAGCATATTGTGCCTTCCATCCCTGTTCCTCCACAACCTCACATTTTTCCTTTTTACTCAGAAATCTTTATCAGTCTTTTGCAAAAATAAAACACCTATTTGTGAATCAGTGTAGTATATTTGATGTTTTTAAATCATTTTTCCCACATTAATTACACAAAAATCAGAGATGACATACTTATTTTTATTTAGTTTTAGTTTTTTTGCTTAATTTTCACATTTCCTGAGGCTCTCATTTTATCTGAAGCTTGTGAATATCTACAAAGTAAATTATAAACAAACATAAAACTGGATGGTGGATTTTTATTTTTTTTGGTTCACTAGACCTCCTATTGTCTGAGTGGGATGAGACAGGAGACGAGACAGGATTCTGACAACTAAAGCCAGTCTATGGGTAGGTGGGGTGAGGGGTAACCTGAGTATATTGGTTCTAAAATTGGGGTTTTGATCGTTTTTCAAGGTTTTTTTTTAACTGTCTGACTTCACCTCAGTCATATATTTCTCCGTCTCTCTCTCTCTCTCTCTCTTCACTACAGATTCATCCACAAATAAGTCTCCTCTCTGGCAGATTTGTGACTCTGATCCAGGGGCGTAATCTGCAAACAGCTTTTTTAACATCACTGGTTGCCTTTTCATGTTACTGTTTATCACCACATCCCAGGAAGGCAAAAAGAAAAAGAAGTGGGAACAGGGATGGAAGGAAGAGGAAAGGCCAGACAGAATGACGAATGAAAGGGAAAAGAAGAAGGTAGAGATTGGGATAGACTGACTGGTAGAGGAGGGAATCACTCAATCATATCTGTGCAGAGAAAGAGGTATGAATATTCCAATTTTATCCTGCTCATTAGAAACGGTTGTGTCTTCCTTTGGGGAAAAGCACTGCCTGTGTTTGTTTCCAGTCTGATTATTTGCATGATGTATTCCTCAGCTTTATATTCAGTGATGGGAGAAAGATGACGTTCTGGCAGGCTGACAATGAGGCCTAAGGGGCACTGAGACAGGCACAGTCAGCTTTATTCAGTGCAAGGATCAAAGGCCATGAATCTTTACCTCAAATTAGTCACCATTTTATAGACACAAATACTCTCCTTGCACAAGTCAAAACAACTACACAACTTTCAAACAAGTAGAGACAGTGTTTTGGCCAAAAGACAATGACATTTTGAATTAAATGATTATTGCATCATCATTTTGGCATCGAAAGCATGCTCCAGCCCCATCCTTTGGGCAACATCACCTATGAAACCAATTTAGTACTGACAGCAAAATGTCTTCTAAGATCCACATTAACCACAGTTATTATGAGGACGAATACAATATGATGATGGTTACTGCAGATATATATTTTTTGTTTGTGTATTTCAGGAGGGATTTTTTTTTTCTTTATAAAACATGGAAATATGTAAATGTGACCCATTTTCAACATAAATAACAATGTGCTGCTCACTTTTAATACCCCTCAGGCAAATATAGTCTTACATTCTGTTCAAAGTTATGGCCTTATAATTTACATTATTTGTGTAAATTACTGTAGATGCAGATACGTATTTCAATGCATTTTTCAGATAATGCAATGACATTGGTGAATGGACAGACAGACAGATGACAAAATTATTACAAATCTCCTCTGGTCAGAAGTTGGCTGAGTGGGAAAAATAAGAATAATAGGTGATACATTTAGATGCTAACATATTTCTTAAGAAATTGAGATGACACCAGGACAAAAAGTATTATGTTTTGTTATTTAAGATTACATTGAATTTTTGAATAAAAAAAAAACCAAAACAAACAAAAACAAAACAACAACAACCAAGAAACAAAACAAAGAAACAAGACAGCATTATTTCAATAGTATTTAGTATAATAGTATTTAAAAAAATTTTTTCATAAGCACAAAACAAAACTATGGCTGGAGAAAACATGAAAGGATAATAATTATTTCAGAACAATCAGAAACAGAACTTTATATATATATATATATATATATATATATATATATATATATATATATATATACATAAGACAAAAAAAGTAAAGAAGAAATAAAAAATTAAATACCTGCAGGGCTTTAATACTTCTAAAAATGTTCACCTTTAAAAGTACTTCCTTATCAGTGAACATGATTCACTGTCATTACGTCATTTAGCTACCATTACTTCATTAAACTAGAAAATCACTCAGGTAGACCCCCCCCCCCATTTCCAGATCTCTCCATTACCAACTTACCCTGTAAACTTCATCAACATCCATCCCTAAGTTTTTGAGTTATCTTGCTAACTAACTGACAGACAGGCAGATAAGTCATTCTTGATATTCAGGTCCAACTTAGGTTGTCATGGCAATATTAAAATAGTTCTATTGTTATTGTTGGGTTGTTAGACACAACCCAACAGAATAACGTGCAGCTGTATTTGACTAGTTTTGTTTGAATTACCTCTCTCCAAAATGATAAATCTAAAGGGCCCAATAACTCAATAGTCCAATAGTTAATATCCGTGACAATTTTGCTTGATAGGATAGATCAATTGTTTGTTTCTCCTTCATCTCCTCCTCTGTTCTGCTGTACAACTCCTCCTCAACTGCCTTGTTGAAAACCTGCTGAAATATTAGTTCTTCCATAAGATTTCTAGCTAGGTCAAAACTAGGTATGAACCCCCCACACACACACCCCACCCCCCCTCCTTACCTTCTGCAATGGTTGCGTCTGTAAACATCCAAACAACATATGGTGCAAAATTTCCCAGAAACCTGTAGATACTGTTAATACTGTTAATGTATAGCATAATGAAATGCAGCAATAAACATGCAACTCTGAAATAAATACATTTATATATATATATATATATATATATATATATATATATATATATATATATATATATATATATATATATATATACCCTGAGTATGGACTGGAGGTCCCAGGGTCAAGATGGGAGAACCCCCCAAAGGTGACAGAGAACAAACAGGCCAAGATCCTGTGGGACTTCCAGATCCAGACTGACAAGATGGTGATGGCCAATCAGCCTGACATAGTGGTGGTGGATAAACATGAGAAGACAGTGGTGGTGATAGATGTAGCAGTCCCCAGTGATAGCAACATCAGAAAGAAAGAACATGAGAAGCTTGAGAAATACCAAGGGCTGAAAGAGGAGTTAGAGAAAATGTGGAGTGTGAAGGCAACAGTGGTACCAGTAGTGATCGGAGCATTAGGGGCAGTGACCCCCAAGCTGGGAGAATGGCTCCAGCAGATACCAAGAACAACATCAGAGATCTCTGTACAAAAGAGCGCATTGCTAGGAACAGCTAAGATCCTGCGCAGAACCCTCAGGCTCCCAGGCCTCTGGTAGAGGACCCGAACCTGAAGGAGACACCGCCCACGTGGGGCGAGAAGAACATTTTTTTATTTTTTTTTTATATATATATATATATATAAAATTGCAGTGTGCATACTTGGAAAGTATGTTGCATGAGAGTGAAGTAGATTGTGCCTGATTACGCTTCAAATGCGAGTGTGATGCCTTCTAGTATAACATCCACCTTTTTTTCCCTACTCAATTTGCAAAAATTGTTTTCACCTTCCCTTCCTCCTGCTTTCTCACCTCTCTTGCTTTGCGGGAGACCCTGCAGTCACATTAGCTTAGAGCACTGACAAGTGAGTGACCCCCTGTGGTGCATCAGCTATCTATAGATTTTAGTAGACAAGTGCAGGTACAGGTATGTGAACAATCATTCCCCTATATTTCCACATTTGCAGTATATCCCCCTACTCACTCTGTGTGTGTGCGTGTGTGTGTGCGTGCATGTAAGACGACAAATGGAGGTACAGAAGTGTGATTTTATTGGTGGCTTAAAGATAGTTTAAAGGGGACAGGGTATGAGTTATGAAAGACCACAAAAAGAGAGAGCATAAGCCACATGAAGAAGTATGAATGTTGAGTGGAGAGAGTACTGTTTCCAGGTGAAGAAAGAAAGAAACTGAAAGTACAAGAGCAGCAGAACATATGCAGTTTAATGTGCAGTTTTGAACTCCACATTAAATATTTCTGGTTCACATATTTCTCAAATGATGCATATAGATAGATTATTAATATGCAATGTTTCTCCTAGAAATGTTTTGAGCAGCAGTGCTGTGTTGATAACGTAGCAACATTAGGGGTCAAGGGGCATGGGCCCCAGAGGAAATTTTGCAAAACAACAATTAAAATTGTGACTTCTGGTGAGATTTGTAGATAGAAATTGACAAATTGTAACTTACCATATTTTAGTTATCTTGAATTACTTACCTCATTTAAGTATAAAAAGGAAGATGTTGTTTTGCTACCGTTTGTCCCTTGACACCTATTGTAGATGTAGTAGAATTGATGCATGATGAGACAGGTTGTATGATAACAGATGGCAAAAAAGTCACAAAGATGCTTTTATTTAATGCAGAACATTACAGCTCAGTTTCTTAGCCATTTTCCACACTCACGTTTTCTTGATTTCTTTATTTGTCTACTTCTGACTCAGGTCAACCTGGTGATGTCCACTCATGCTGACTTAGAAAAAACAAGGTGTACTTGGTGCCAAAACTTTTGTCTTCCAAATGCTTTGGCTTTCAGCGTGAACGCATCGGCCGGTTCAGGATTAGGTGCAGGAACTGGCACCAACACAGTTCTCTGTTGGTCTGCAGACACCACTACAGTCTGCAGCTGGTTCTACAATATTTCTTTTGTATTCTACATGGATTCCAGATCGTTTGCTTCAGTAGCATATGCAGGGAGGACAGAGGGAGGGAGGGGGCTGTATTATGATGTCTTACACAATAGCCAAGTTGGTTAGCTAACTGTGACCGGTGGAATTGCACGGTTTGTCCCTCCGCGGTACCCATGCTCTCTGCCACTCACTGATAATTTAGCTGGCTGCTATAAAACGGGCACATGCGGTTTAGTTAGCAGAGCGCAACCGTCTACATACACAGCTTTTGACTGAGCGTGTTGCACAAAACTTTTTTCCCCGTTGCACAATCAGGGTATTTAGCACTGGATGGATTCTGCTGATTAAGACCACTGGGACGAGGAGCCGTTTTGCCCCACCCTTTTTTTAGACTTATTTTTAGAACCTTTGTATTTTTATATTGCCTCTTTTACCCGGGTTTTTACTTTCCTTTTTAGCGTTTTAATCGGTGTAAGGCCCTGTCGTATTTTTTTAACGGTCCTGCTGTACCAGAGAGCTGAGGCTGCCTGGCCACATGTTTTTTCTAATACTTATTCTGGTGGAAGCAGAGGCGAGTAGGTCGCTCCCTAGGCCAGGTGCCGGGTCCATCCTGCTGTAGTGGTTTTTATCTACACTTTTCAACATTTGATAGAGCCCCCTGTATACCTTTTTTAGTTTGTTTGATGTGACAGGACTGGGCTGCACCCTCCCCGAGTGTGAGTACCCTGCCTCCCTTCTACACCGGTAGCATGCCCACTGGTGGCAGCCAGCCCCAGCAGATTGATTAGTGTTTTAATTGACAGGTGGCCAGTTTTATCAATGCTTTAAATAAACCTTTTTAATTGAAACCTCAACCTCTGAACCATCTTATATTTATTTAGTTATTTACATACTGTGAACCTATATATCTTGGAGCGAAAGGCTCCAGGTGGCCTTGTCATGTAGCCACCTTGTAGTAGCAACTTATGCATTATGCTCGAGTCACATAACAGTTAACTTAAGTATTTTTACCTGAAATATTGAGCTGATGAACACTCCCATTTAATGTGCAAGAATGTCCCTATTTGATGCAAGTCACATAAAAGACAAATTGGAGAAGATGACTTAATCATGAAATGCTGCTTTGGTGTTAAATAAGTAGGATAAATGCAGTTGACATTGGGTAATTAAATGCATGAAATGTGGAGCATCGGGGATGTAATGGCTTTGCGTACACTGCCATCACATAAGGCCTTTTGTGTTAACATGTTAACGGCTTGACAGATTTGTCCTCAATTCGGTGTGCTATTGCTCTAGGGTAGGTACATGAAGTAATTCGATTTTTCTGGCCCATAACCTTTGACCAGGTGGACGGATTGCCACCAAATTCATTGTGCTCATGCTGCAGGTCAGGCACATGAACTCATCTTGTCTCATCATCAGAACCTGCTTTATCCTCAGTAGGGTCACTGGGGGCCTAATCCAGCTACAATGGGTGAAGGCGGGGTACACCCTGTATGTACCACCTATATCATCTCAGGGCTGAACATATATAGACAAACAATTACTCTCACATTCACACCTCGGGACAATTTAGATTAACCAGTTAACCTATCAGTGCATGTGTTTGGATTGTGGGAGGAAACTGGAGTACCTGGTGAAAACCCACGTGGACACTGGGCGAACATGCAAACTCCACACAGAAAGGTCTGGTATGGGAATTGAATCAGGGTACTTCTTGCTGTGAGGCACGAATTCTAACCACTCCACCACCATGCCGCCCACATAGACCCATTATTTTATATTTTGTTTTTAATATATTTGTTTATGAATAGTCGGATGGGAGTGGTGGAAGTGATGGGTGAGTGGGAGCATCACGTTTCGAGAAATACCTTTGGCAGTTGGAGATAGGCCCAGTTTATTATATACTTTATTTTGTTTCAGGTTTAGGCTACAGTGCAGGCCTAATTCCACATATTTGTTATCACTGACAACCTGTAATACAAGTGGTGTCTGGCACAACGAACACCACCTCTCTCACACACATTTTACCTGATTTGCTCTATCTCTTATCATTGTGAAAACACATTTTTGAAGACTGTGACATTTGACCTACATTTACTAAAACACTCTATTCTGAATCATATCATACCTTTCCTGAAAATTTCATAGAAATTGGTCTAGTAGTTTTTGTATAAAGCGGTTACAAACAAACAGACCAACAAACAAACCAACTAAAAAACAATACCCCTCTCCCCTAAGGGGGGTGGGGTAAAAATTTAGCACACCACATTACTTCAAAGTCAGTGATTTTTTTTTTTTTTGAACAGCATTGAGAAATCAGCAGCACCACCACGCTGCAGAATGTAGAGGAAACCCTGAAAATGATTAAGTTGCCTGACAAAAGCAATAATATGTAATTATTACTTGTCCATTCACAAGATACGTGGATGGCATCTGCTAAACTATTTTAACCATGATGATAAACACATAACAAAGCTAAATACTCAATAAATACGCAATAGTGCTCTTGCAAATATTCTTGTCAAAACACTTTTTAATGAAACAGACAATATTGGCTCAAATGTTTTTGGTAATTAAGTCAAAATGTCTGCATCATTATAAATTTATGGCATGCTGAGTGAGTAATTACTTTCCTCACAGGCAGCGTCTTTGTATAGATATGTTGCACTTTGGTATATCTGTTTGTTTTGCTCAAATTAGTCCACATGTTATCAAAGGTTTTCTGGTCTGCTATTACTACATCGGAGAAGGCTGGTGGGGCGGGAACATAAACACAACATACTGTATGTATTTGTCTGATGATTTGACATTACAAACAACAAGTAGAGCGTCTGAATAACAGGTATTCATCAAGAGAATGTAACTCAGGTCATTCAAATGTGTCAGAATGTATTCATTTAAAGATGATTAAATACCAGTAACAGGGTTTCCAGGAACTCATCCAGAGATCATATCTCTCTCTCAGCTCTGGCCAGTCAGCACAGATTCAGGACCAACTTTCCTTAGCCATTCCTAGTTGTAGTAGAAAACTTCACAGCTGAATGTTGCAATAGTGAAAATACGTAAGAGGTTCACTTGACATGACTCATTGACACTGTGGCATAATGATTCACTTTCAGTTTTTATTTATTTATTTGTTGTATAGAAATATTATGCCAGAGTTGCAGTTAAATATATACTTTTTTTTCTTTACTTTTTCATCCTCTGATAAAATAGTTTGAAGAAAAATGGAAGTAGAATCAATAAACCTTTTATACAGTAACTTAAGTGATACTAAACAGCAAGAACAGGTGTTGTAAAGATCTAAATGAAAATATATGACTTAAGGCGGTGTGCCGTGACACATAAGTGTGACGTGAGAAATCATCAGGTGTGCCATGGAAAATTATCCTATTTCACCTTATTGTACTATAAGTGAATATTATAATTATGGATCCATACAACAGCACACGCCACTGATCCACTCAGAGCTGTTGAGGAAGATTTATGTGTGTCTTTCTTCAATCAGCTTTGGGTTTAACTAAACAGGCCCATGTTTCACACTGAATAAGTACAAAGAAAGTAAATTTGCATTATAGTTCAAAAATATACTTTTTATGACATTTTTGTTTGGTGGTGTGCCTTGTGATTTTTCTAATGTAAAATATGTGCTGTAGCTCAAAAAGATTGGGAAACACTGACTTTAGGGATAAGAGTTATATCAGTAGTGCTGCTATTCGTAGTGCTGTTGGCCACATAAAAGTAAAAGGTTACGTGTGTGGGGAGGTAGTCCATACATAAAGACACTTACAGTACACAAGCATGAAAATGAAACTAAAACTTAAGCATCCCATTCCTCTATACAGCAGATCTTACACAAACGTCTAGTCTGTATTCAGTGGACCCCCTACTCTGTTCTATAAGTCACTCATAAAGAATGCACCCCATGAATTTATCATGCTTACTCTCTCTTCTCGACACCCCAGGTTATCATAAAAATTGACAAAACTCTGCAATTAAAGGTGAAAAACGGAGAACTCTCTGCCTTATGGGTGATGACAGTGATAATTCAATACAAATGTAACCTTTATTTAAGCAGAAGTAAAGATCCGATTAAGTTTAAGAACCTCTTTTCCAAGGCAGCCCTGGCCAAGGGGCAGCATAAAATACAACAGACAGTTAAAACATGCAATAATTTACATCAGGAACCAGACACATACAACATTCTACCAAGCTTCATTCATATAACAGGTCAAATTGAAACTATATCGCTCTGTTTGAGGCCATCAGACTCACAGAGAGTCATACAACTGCTGCCTCAATCAGCTCCATTTTTGAATCTGAAATAAAACAGTAAAAACACCACAGCAGCACAACACAGGCTGCAGAATTGTTCTTTTTGTCAGGGAAGGTAAGTCTAATGGCACCTCAGGGCTTCAGTTCCCCTGGGAAAAAACTATTACAAGAGGAAAAAAGCAGCAAAAACCTTCCAAGTATAGTGTAGACAGACATAAACGGGTAGTGCATTTCAGGTGGGCCTTTCTCAGGTGGTGAAACCAATACAAAAATTATATTAACTATTTCATGTTATTCTGCAGAAGCCATACTGGTGTCCCTGTATTACTCTAGTTTTACATCTATCGCTGAACATTTAGACTGATCACCACACTACCTGCATCTTTCCTACTTTGTAGCAATTTTTAGAATAATACAGTGGGTAAAACAACAATAATAACAAAAGTAGATGTGCTATGACATTATTCTCTTTTGTCTGTTGCAAAGTTATGGCGCTTCATAACAAGTCTTCAAAAACCATTAAAAATGCTGCCTGTAAACTCCCCACAATCATCAAACAATTAACTCTGTTGGTTGTGTGTGTGGACACTGAGGCTACAGCTACTGCAATCGATGATGTACATTAACTGCATCTGACATGCAATTGTCAGCCTGACTCTCATTATCCCACACTGGAGGAAACACACCCACAGAGAAGGCTGGTGAACTCACCTGATCAAAGCTGCTCATTCATGTCTCTCCTTCAGCATCTCTCCCCCACTCTGTTTTACCCTCTGTCACATGCACTCCTGGGATTCAGAGGACACACACACCTGTGCCGGTAGATGCCCACACTAAACAGGCTATTAGGATGCATTCAGGGACGACGGGGAAGGCTTGTAATGCCTCTATAATCACATAGAGCGAGGTTAGATTGGCAGAGTGCTTGGGTTGACATGCATTTGTCTCCCTTTGAATCTAAATTTAATATAAGAAGTCATGATTAACCAGAAACTGCATATAAGAGTTGTTTAGAAGAGTTTTTGATTAAACATGTTTGAAATATTTGTGGACTTAGCACCGCGGGTGAAAAAACTTCAGTAATATGTTGCACAAGTTGGAAGTGGCAAGTACAAGACAGCAATGTCTCGTTCTGGGGGGCTTCAGTAGACTTTAACTGAGCAAGGCGGACGACATGCCTAAAGACTCTTCAGACTTACAGCCATGAAACACCAGAGCTCTCACAGTATCAAACCAAAATTGAATTTTCTGCTCTGTCGCATGTTGCTTGTTGAGATGGAGACAGTGTGAGCAGAGAAAGGAAGGGGGAGAGTTCTTTGAATCTCTTAACCTTTACGGCTTGTTGCCGTATCAAGCCCTGCGGACAAGATCCGACTCTGACACGTTTGTCGAGGGATGACAAATTAGCTGTCCTTCCAGATGCCTGATTGCCTGACCTTTATTCACTAAGTGGTGGTGGTGGTGGTGAAGGAGGGGTGACAGCAATAAGTGGTGCCTGTGTCAATGAGGGCCTGCACTGGAAATGTACATTTCACCTTGTTCATTAGTATGATCAAGATCTTCTTCACACTCCCTCTGACTATATGTTATTGATTAATTTTACCCATTAATTAATAATTGGTTAGTTCATTGGTTCCCAATCTTTTTTGGCTCATGACCCCATTTTAACATCAACACAGAAATGTAAAAAGGTTTAAAAATGTCAAGTTTAAAAATAGAATAGTTTGTCATACTATGTTGCAAATAAACTATGTTATATAACATTTAGTCTAGAATAAACAGGTGTAGATGACTGCATAAGGTGAGAACTGTATTTTCCTTTGTCAGGATATGTATGGTCAGTCCAGCTTGTATTTACAAGGCTGCAAATTAATTCGAAACAAATTCTGAACTCAAAAGAGTTGCAGCATCTGAACCTGACCACAAAGAACATGCGACAGATAAACAGTACCACATTTGAGTGCTTCACTTTCAGACTCAAATGTCTTGTGGATTGGGATTGTTTTACTCAATTCACTATATATTTGTATTAGCCTTTTTTTTATTTTTGTTTTTTAATTTTGATAAATTGAAATTTCTGACCACTAAGTTATTTTGAGGCATTTGTCAACCAATTACTGCAAGCATGTCTTACATTATGAGTTCAAAGTCACTATTTGAAGTCATTTTCTGCTGAATAAGTGAAAACAGAAGAAAATATTAACTTTAGCTTTAAAACAAGCTCTATTTTAGTGTAACATTTCACTTACACAGTTTTGTGAAGAATAGCTTTATGAGTCGATTAGGGTTGAAGTTGCGTTGAACAATTGGCTGTGACTTCAATTCACTTTTGCTACAGTATGTTGAGACAAGGTGTGAGAAGACAAACATGATAAACATTAAATTATGTTTGCCTCTATGGTCATTAACACCTTTTCAGGTACGATCCAAGTGTTAGAATATTTAAAATATTTTTTCACGTTAATGTCTGGACAACTACACATAAAACAGTATACAATTAAAATGTTTGACCGCTGCAGTGACGACAGTGTCACTTCATGTACACACAACACAAACACAAAAAAATGTCAGTAATATAACAGACTTCACCTTTCCATCTGATGGCCATGATGAACAAAAATGCTCTTGTAGGTAGTGGAGCACAAGTTTACAGGTAGGAAGTTAGATGCACACACACACAGGAATACTGAAATAGACATGGAAAACTGTGTAAATGGAATCTGTGTTTATCAAAACAGTTCTGCAGATGTTAATTTAGCATGCTACAGTCATATGACCCCTAAAATGTGTTGAAGATATTTACGTTTCGATAGTGGGAAATGGAACATTTTGTCACAGACACCAATATAGGACATTTTTACATTTCAAGTAGCAGTTATTGACCAGGACTGACACACCTACTGGTTATAAAAACATTACATATTTAAAATATATTTGTTTATTTACATAATGAGTGTGATTAGAAAAAAAAAAAATCTTCATATTGGTATACACATATAGACAGCTGCAGTGGAGGTGTTTATTGCAACGCTGAGGTGTTAGACCATATAATTATTTGACAGTTTTCTTCGACATAACTAAAACGTATTATGTAACATGCATTTACAGTGTATAGAAAGTGACAAGGCCACATGTCATTAAGTTTAGATACTCCAAAGCAACACCATTTACTGGAATTATTCCAGTCTAAAAACATGAAAAAACAAGAAAAAAAATAAATAAATAGGGCCATTGGCCCTGTGCTCATCCAGGTCTCACAGCTGTGATTTCTTGCTATCAACAAAAGGGAGTCATTCAATTGATCATAAAATCAATCCCACTGTGTGGCTGTGTGTTTTTTTTTTAATAAAAAAATACCAAAAACAGTGTGAATGTTATATGAAGCCCCTAAAGCTCTTCTGGAGTAACATCTGACTGAACATATTACTGTGGTTAAAGCTGTTAAATGCTCCGCAGGATGTTGTTGGAAATGCAATCTGTTGAGAACTGAGTGAAGAGTAGCCATTTTAGTGACAGCAACTGGAAAAATAAATACAGTGGTACCTCTACTTATGAAATTAATTTGTTCCAGAAGTGTTTTTGTACTGTGAATTTTTCGTAAATAAAGTCACATTTTACATGTACAGTAAAAGGCCTGATTCATTCCAAGGCCCCCAATACTCCCCCTCAAATCCTTTAAAAGGTGTCATTCCATCGTTGTTTCATTAATATTACTGTGTTCTCCATTGTTATTGAATACATTGTGTGTTGGTTCTATTTTAAAAAACGTTCGGATTGTTTTGTTTCCAGCTGTTTTTGCACGGTACAAAAATGACTTGAGGTCGAACAACAGAGTTTACTGGTACTTCCTCATAGATGTCCATGACGTGGTAATGAGTTTAAGTTTTCAGTTTTCAGATTAACAGTGAATTTTCCCTGCATACTAGGAGAAACTGAAACAGATCAGGGCTATCTGTAACCTTGACTTTTTCTCTGTCCTTTCCCTGCATAAGTCTAAATGTTCCATTGCATGCCTCCATGCTGCATGTTAAGCAGTTCATCCAGAGTAAACTTTACCCAAGTGCATCTTCTCCTACCTAATTGAGTTAGAGGATGCCATCTCCTTTGAAAACAGGACATTAAGCTTCTCTCTCAGGGAATTGAAGGGAAGTAAATCACTTTTAATTAGAATAAACCTTAAGATTAGATCTGGCCTTTCCCTTCCAGTCATTTGCATAACTTCTCTCAATACAATCCAGGCGCTGGTGGCTGATAAGTGGGATTTGGAAATGAGAGACGAGAGGTGCTGTGGTTAGAGCAAATACCATTCAACAGGTTATGCAAGACAGGAGACAGTGATGATGGGATATAATTTGTTATATTGCATTTGACAAAATTGTATATAGTGTATATGACATTAAAGGACTTTACTATAGACTGTTGTCTCTGTTTTTGCAGCAACAGGGCACAGTGGACTGGATAAGGTGAAAACATTATTAGAGGTAGGAATAATGAAACAGCAGGTAGTGTCTCTCATGAGTCTCCCTTTAAAAGCATTAGCAGTTGAGATAAAGATGTGAAAGAAAGAAAACTTTTGAAACAAAGTACACATATAGAAAATCTTTATAGCTTGCAAGTGAGTGAAAGAAGGAGCTGACATTTAGTGTAAATTAGTTATACATTGTGTACTTCTTATCAATCTAACAAAACTCCCAGAGGGGTATTGTTTGTGGTTAGATTTTTTTTTATCTGTCTCTTCATCCATCTGACCCTTGACCCTATTTTTAAATGATGGATCTGATCTTTCAGGTCCTGCTTTGACAAGGAGGCACTAATATTTCAAAGATCAAATGGGTATATGTTGAGTTTTGCTGGTGCATGATTGGTACAGATAAGCCAATTACATGTTGGACATGTAATTTGTTCATGACACAACAGATTGTGTAATTTGTAAAGCAAATAAGATATCATAGATTCTACATGTTGTCTTTGGACATGTTATAATCAGTAATGCTGTCACTGACATTTTTGTGAAAGTTCCATTTTGGAGTAATATCCATCTGCAGTAGATTGTGTGAAAAAATTATCTGCTAAAAAGTAGAAGTACAAAATATAGAAGTAAGAAATAGAATACAACTGCTCAGTCATAATAAAGTAAAAATAAATAAATAAATAAATAAAAGTGGATGTTTTTTGCCATGGATGAAATAATATTTAGTGTATTTAAACAGGTGAAAAAATCTGAACAGTTTCAAAAGTAGTGAAAAATAAAGCCCTTAAAATTGAGTTACTGTTTAGATAATGCATTTAATTGGACCAAGGTGCTCAGTTTTGTGGGTATGGGTAGCACATTTTTGAAAAATGGAGAAAAAAAAAGTCACAATTAAGATCTGAAAAAAGTATAATTATGAGATAAAAACTCAACATTATGAGATTTTAAAAATTCCTAAATATGAGATAAGAAATGTATAGTTGAGAGATAAAGAGTCAAAATTATGAGTTAAAGGTCAAAATTGTTTGATAAAACATCAAAATTGTTTGATAAAACATCATAATCATGACGTAGAAACTCATAATTTCTCTTCACGGATTTTCGCTCCGATGCAACTTATTTTACATACTGTCACATCTGTTTAGTTTGAAACAAGCCTATTCTGAGAATGTAAGGAGTATAAAGTAAATATATCAATGAAAAAACATAGGTAGTAAAAGTAAAAATTACTAAAAAGTAAAATGTAAATTATAGATACCTAAATAAAGAGAAAAAAAATCTACTTAAGTACAGTACTTATGCTTAGTTACTTCCCACCTCTGAAAATAATATGAAGCAAACAGACAAGCAAACTGAATGTAATGGATACAAATGTTTATGATTTTTAAAGCTTTACATGTGGGTGTCTAAATTAATGCAATATTAATGCAGGAAGGATGTGGTTAAGAGAAAAGTGATGGTGGTGGCGGTGTGTGTGTGTGTGTGTGTGTGTGTGTGTGTGTGTGTGTGTGTGTGTGGAGGGGGGGGTAACACAATAATGATGTTGGAGCAAAACAAGTGGCAAAATTACAGTGTGTCACCAAATGAGTATAAACACAGGCTCAGCTACACCTACTCCCAACTCAGCACCAGCATTTGAAGCTGGGAAACAACACACTCTTCTTCTTTGTCATTTATAGGGCGGGTGGCGCACAGCATTTAGGGCACATTTCCGCCCATTACTGTTTTGTGAACAAGTCAGTGTTACTTTCACTTCACTACAACATTACGTGTTTGTGGTGTAGTGTGTGCATGTATGACATTAAATACTGTTGAATACATCTGAATCTTTGAGAAAGGAGAGAAGAGTTTTCTGTCTGATACCAGTTAACATATTCTTAAAGTTGTCATTCCGCTGAAAACCACTTTTTCACGCTTCTTTCTGAATCTGATGGGTCACCACGAATTACCAACACATGCTGGGTTTGCTGCATGGTATGTCCCCTCCACAGGCTGTAAACTCTGTTGTTCGACCTCCAATCATTTTTCTACCCTCCGAAAACAGGTTGAAGCAAAGTAATCTGGAGGGTTTTTTTAAAAATAGAACCAACACACGATACATTCCATAACAATAGAGAACACAGCAATAATGATACAAAATGAAAAGCTGGGCACCTAGATTAAGAAACTGACTGCACTCCATACAATAAATGCCTAGCAGTACAGATGAACCATCTGTTAATATTGGGAAACTACCTAGAGGGGCAAACACCAGCTACTGGTTGACAGGACGAGGAACACTAACCTGTGCATTGCCTGGATTGAAAAACCAAGAAAACCTATGACTCAATGCCACACACATGGATACTGGAGTGCCTACAGTTGTATAACACCAATAAGTCACTAAGAGAGTTCATCCAAAACTCAATGAGGCGATGGAACACGACTCTGGAGGCCAACTCAAAGCTAATTGCACAGGTGAACATCAGATGCAGTATATATCAAGGAGATGCTCTGTCCCCCCTGCTGTCCTTAGGTCTAAATCCCCTCAGCCAGGTCATATCAAAAAGTGGCTTTGGGTGCCACTTCCAAAATGGAAGTTCCAAAACTATCAGCCACCTCCTCTACATGGATGACATCAAACATTTAAATATGCCCAGAATGAGTGTGACATTGACTCCCTGATTCACCTCCCTCGGATCTACAGCAAATACATTGGGATGTCATTCGGACTAGATAAATGTGAGCGGATGGTATCTAGGAAAGGAAACGTGATCATAACTGAAGGGGTTGACCTACCTGAAGGGAACTTTGCAGATGTACAGGACAGTTACAAATACCTAGGCATCCAACAGGCAAATGATAACCATGAGGAGGCAGCTCGGAAACCAGCCACAGCCAAATACCCAAAGAGGGTAAGGCAGGTCCTGAAAAGTCAGCTGAACGGCAAAAATAAGATCCATGCCATAAACACCTATGCCCTACCAGTGATCAGATACCCTGCTGGCATAACATCCTGGCCACTAGAATAGATTCAAACCACTGATATCAAGACAAGGAAGCTCCTTACCATACATGGGGGGTTTCACCCTAAGTCCAGCGACCTGAGTCTGTACACAAATGGCTGTTCATGGCTAGTCACCCGGTGTCCCCTTTCCTCACTCCCCCCTTATGGGGGGAGTAGCAACTGTCTCAGCAGTATATGCACAAGGAGCCATAGACAACAGGATCTGAAGTGACTCACCTGTGTCATGTGCTGACCTGTGACCACAGACCTGCTCCCTCACCTTCACCTTTCTAATGGGTGGACCTGCCCCCCCTTTCTTTTATCTACAAATGGACGTTCATCTATAGCCTGTCCATCCATGGGAGTGAATCTCTCCTTCAGTGTGGTTCTACCCAAGATTTCTTCTTTTTCCCCACTGGATTTTGGAGTTTTTTTTCTTGCCGAGAAAGAGGGCCTAAGGACAGTTGATGCTTGGGACTTTATGTATCTCTATTGTTGATTGATTGTTTTTTGGTGTAAAGCCCTGTGAGGTGACATTGTTGTGATTTGGGGCTCTATAAATAAAATTTAATTGAAAAAGAGGAGGGTCAAGGATTACCAAGTGTCAGAACTACTGTCCAGAAGGCAACGGTGAACCTCCAGGAGTATATCAAGTAGATGGCCCCCAATGACTAACTGTTAAGTGAATGCCTCAGGCAACAAAAGTCCAGTAGGGGCAAAGAAGTTTTCATGGAAGGACAAGCCATTGCATGGAATGTACCACCAGTAAACCAAGGAAGTGGCCGATATCGAGAAAACATACCAGTGGCTGGAAAAGGCTAGACTGAAAAACAGCACAGAGGCATTACTCATGGTGGCAGAAGAACTGGCCCTGAACACCAGAGCAATAGAGGCCAGGGTTTACCACACCAGACAAGACCTCAGGTGTAGGCTGTGTAGAGAAGCCTCTAAGACAGTCCAGCACATCATAGTAGGATGTAAGATGCTGGTAGACAAAGCCTACATGAAACAGCATAAGCAGGAAACAAGCATACTGTACAGGAACATCTGTACATAGTATGGACTGGAGGCCCCAGGGTCAAGATGGGAGACCCCCCTCAAAGGTGACAGAGAACAAACAGGTGAAGATCCTGTTGGACTTCCAATCCAGACAAGGTCGTAATGGCCAATCAGCCTGACATAGTGGTGATGGATAAAGATGGGAAGACAGTGGTAGTGATCAATGTACATTAGCATTCGCCAGTGATAGCAAAATCAGAAAGAAACAACATGAGAAGCTTGATAAATACCAAGGGCTGAAAGAGGAGATACAGAAAATGTGGAGTGCGAAGGCAACAGTGGTACTAGTAGTGATTGGAGCACCAGGGGCAGTGACTCCCATGCAGGGTAACAGGAACAACATCAGAGATCTGTCGAAAAATAGACAATGCTATGAAGGAGGGCGATATATATATATATATATATATATATATATATATATATATATATATATATATATAAAATAAAATAAAAACAATAATGGTAATTATACATTGAAAGCATAATTGAAAACGCCCTGTCACCTCTCAGCGCCCTCTTTTTTTTATGGATTAACTAACATTAGCCTTAGCTACCTGATCAGCACGTCAACCCAATTTCCATCGTGTATTCACATTACGGTCTACTATCAACACCGTTAAACCACAGCTACTACATTGGGACAAAACCAGCAGACCTTACCTGATTTTAGGAAACTTTATTAACAACATTTACATTTACAATTAGAATACAGATAAATGAGTATAGTCCAACCATCACACACTTATTCAGACAAAATGAAGGATTCCACCTCTGACAAGAAACTAAAATACGGTATCTGTACACTTCTCTATATATCAGTCCATATGTAAATTTATTCTGTAGGTTATATGTGCAGGTTATATCTGTTCATTCCATGTATATAGTTAAATATCTTTCTCTGTAAATATGTACTTTTGTACATTGTACACACTGGACAGCACATTCCCTACTCTGTATTTTATACATACTCTGCTACATCATATCCTCTTATATCTATTCTATATTAGTATCCCTACTGTAACTCTGTGTCAGACTTTTTTTCCTAAGTGTGAATGTTTGTATGTCATGCTTTTAAAAAACAAAGTATGTCTAAATAAATAAAGAAATTTAAAAAAATTCAGTTACTGTCATTTAGTAACCATGATGGTTAAATGCGCATGCGCAGGGCAAATCGGGTAGATGTGCAGATCAGGTAATTGCAGTAGCCATTTATACAAAGAGATGAGATGGTGAGCCTACCTTTTCTCCACCATTGTCTGATTTCCAAAGTGAAGCTAACAGAGGGGAGACAGGCTGGACTTGTACACAGTAGACTTATGTTCCAGAATCAAATGGACGATAATGCAGCGTATGTGTGACATATCACTTGCATGCCCAAATTACTGCTCAAAGCATAGCAGTGTTTCTTACCTTTCCAGAGTCACTCCATCTTTCACTGTTACTCACAGTTTTACTGTCCTCAAAATGTCACACCTTGGTTGCAGAATGAGAAGTATTCCTTTAGCATAATGTTCCAGAATCATGATTCCATCTTTATCACAGCTCTGTTACTACCTCCTGAGACGTTACAGAGCCATGACAGAGGTGGGACCAAATTATCCACCATTTCATTTAGACAGGCATCGTTCCAGAATAAAGGTGAAATATTCCCAGAACAGGAGTGCTGTGTAAAATGGGCTAACGGCTGATTCACTAATGTGAAAGAGTGTGAAGGAATTACGTCTAGGCCTTAATATTGAAACATGCAATCCTATATGCACTAAACTAGTCCAAGTCACTCGTCATTCCTTTAAGTGACCATTTACTTACAAGAAACAGCTGGGAGACACTTAGTACCCATTATAAACACCTTCATCATGAACTACCTCGCACTTGGAGCATCCTCTCTCACTCTCTCTGCCCCTCAAATGACAGAAGAGTCACTGTGAGATCAACACAAACAACAGCCCCTTTGTTTTATTAATTAAATTAAGGGTGCAGAGTTATATCTGGCTGAAAGTAGTCCTCTCATGGTTTTGTGTGGTAGACATTTAGGTACATTTTAAATACGCAGGACTCAGATAACAGCTCCTTCACATAAACAAGCTAAATCTTTATGTTGCAGGGTAAAGTACAGCCATAACTCTGTAGAAAGGTAAAGGAAGAATAAGTATTGAGCAAGCAGGGACATAAAAAGAGAATGGAAGGAAGGAAGGAAAGAAAGGGAGGAAAGAAAGGGAGGAGCAAACAGAAGAAAGACAGTTACTGAACTGACTGAGGGAGATGTGAGGGGACATGGCCCAATCTCCTCTCATTCAGAGGTGACAGTCCATCTGTCACCACCATAGAAGTCCGCAGGGGGATCAATGTCTGCTGAGGTAGCCAAACCCAAAGCTATCTGCATCCCTATTAGTATTCCTTTGCGGTGAGGCCTGGGCCGTCTACTGCATCGGCCTCCTAACGCCACCGCCAGCACAGGTGCCATGTCGATAGATTGATAAGACAAGCCAGACATGGCCCTGGAAAGCATACGGGTGGACAAGTGATTTAACCCCCTGTTGGACAAGAGTTAAGATCTCATGCATGCTCATGTAGGCAACAGGCAGGCCGTTTCATACATGCACAACACATGCACAAGGAGACACACATATGAACGCTCACATGCACCCATACTGGAAACTGGATATGGACGTCTTACAAGGATGAATGGCCACCCTGCGAAGGACAGCAGGACAGCATAATAAAAGCCAGACGAGGCATTAATCCTCCTTGTAGGGATCGCTGATGTTTGCAGCATTATGGCAGGCCACTAACATTTTTCACGTCTTAGCTGTATGTGTGTGTGTAAGTGCAACACTAAATCACAACTATGTGCTTGGCATGTTGTAGCATCATTATTGTACTGTAGCTTTAAGGCATTGCTTTTTCTGTAATCCCACATAAGCGGTGCTTTTAGAGAAACATACGGCTTATTTATTTGTTTGTGCTAAGAATATTCTATAAAGACTACATTTCAAGAGGGCCCAGTTGTGATCACTGTTTAAACAGTAAGACAAGGAGAGTAAATAAAACCTAACCATTGTGGCTTAGAAAACCCTCATACATTTTCATTTTTCTCTCTTTTTTTCCCCCCAAAATTTAATTTTCTGGGCCAGGTCTGTCAGCCCTGTTAATGAAAAAACAAGTGAGCACTCGATTTTATGAGTGGAGATGACCTTTACAGAGCTCAGGATTCACTGAGGGGATTTGAAGCCACCAATTAGCACTCTGGTTTCTGCTCTAGTGTGATCTCAGGTCTCAGAGAGAGACACACATCCCATTAACAACATCAGCATGTAAAGCAGGAGACAGAATGAATACGACTCGGTCAACAACAAATGAATACAAAAGGGGCTCTTCAGGTAGAGGTTTGAATGAAATTAAACTGTGACACCACTGAACGGCCTTTAACTATGTGCGTGTGTATATATATACATATATATATATATATATATATATATATATATATATATATATATATATATATATATATATATATATATATATATATATTTTGTTACATAATACTTCTACATAATATTAAAATGACAAGGAAAACAAAAATAGTCATATAGTCTTTTTCAAAGTAGGTCTCCCTACATCTATGAAAAATGACATCGACTATCACCATCAACAAATGTGCACAGATACTTCAAGGATTATGCCCCAGTAAGCACACTAACAATGTGGTCAAGGGCAAGCATAATAATGAATTGATTGTCCTCTGAGAGTGTCATAATGAATGTGAATCAGACTGTGCAGTGTACTTTTTAACAATCAATAAGGCTATGAATTGCCACTACATTCTCAGTGATTGATTATATTAATTTATTTTTAAGCATAATGCAGGGTTAGATCAATTATAAATATCAAGGATAGTCACTTTGTTTATATTTAAAAAGCATGACTTGAGAGAATGACTATTAATAATGGCATGACTTTCTGATGTTTTTGGTTTTTTTTGCTGTGGAGATAAAAAGAAGTGAAACAGGGCAAAAAAGGATTTTAAAATTAATTTCTAAAGAGTTGTCAATATTCCTGAAGTGTGGCACATGCAGTGGCAAAGCAATGGTGCTGCATTAAGCTTTCATGAAAGTGAAAGTTAATTAGATATGATGACTGAACTCCCGGGATCGTAATTAGCTGAACTGCGTGACTGCTCTCCTGTAATTAAATGTCATTTTCCCTCAGTTCACTGAGCCTGAAAAAAGGGAGAAGTAGAAGAAGAAGACGAAGAAGTCAAAGAAAAAGACTGCTGCTGAAAATGTCAGTTTCACCAGAACTCACCTGTGCCCTGTGGGTTTATTTCTGGAAGAAGTTCAAGCACAGATGACCAAAAAAAATATGTTTAGGCCAGTTCTCAGAATTCAGCTTTATTAAAAACCAGCCTGTTTGGGAAAACTTGAAGGACTCACAATGGTGTGCTTTCAAAGACTGCAAATTATTTAACTCTTAGCAAAAAAACTGAAACTTCTTAGACAATTTGTCTTGTTTTAACAGTTAATTGCTCATTTTAAGTCTTCATACATCTGTAGACATGCTAATTTCTAGATTTAACAATCTCAATTTAAGAAATCTTGTCAAATGAAATCATATTGCTGCACAGACAGATGTTTCACTTGTTCTGAGCACCTTTTTTCTCATACGCTGTGTTTTTTTTCCTCATTTTTAGAGAACCCTTTGTCACAGTGTAGTTGATGACAGACAGTGGACAATCAAATGTTAATAAATCCTCAAGGTTAAAAAGTGAAGGTAAGAAAGGAGAGGTCATATCTGCAGGTGAGAACGAAATGTCAGATCCCTTCTATGCTGCCGTGATGGCAGGTGTCATATATAGATAACCCTGGGATGAGAGAACACAGTGCGGAAAGAGGGAGAAAAGAGAGTAGAAGGGAACCGGTCCAGCAGAGTACACGGCAGGTCTCCTGTCATGTGTTAGAGGAGAAGAGTCAAACCTGCAGGAACCTAACTATTGACTGACACCAGAGGACATCCTATAAGGACAGTCACGACAACAACTGCAACCATAATCTCAGTTGGAGAATGTGCCGCTGCTGTACACAAGTCATCTAATCTATTTTTGTGGGACTTTGTTGGACTTTTCATGACAGTTGCTGATATATTAAGGATAGATACATAAATATAGTTGTAGATGGGTTTTTTTGTTTTTTTTTTTGGGGGGGGGGGGGTTGCATTTTGGTTCTGTTACCCTTATTCAGATTTTAAAGTACATCACCAAATACTGAACTTTAAGCCCACACACTATACAGATATACAGATATAATACTACTGGCAGAAGGAAGTTTTAGCTTTCAGATGACGAGAATAGTTGACAAAAATTATTAGAACATCCAAACTAACATCAAGGAATCAGTTGTTTGTCACAGTCTAGATAGATGAGTGATGAGGCTTAAATTACTGTATTTATGTTCATCTTTCATTGGCTTAGTGAACTCTTACTATTGTTGAAATACATGCTAAAATGTGATGTTGATCAAAGTGTTGGCTCTAAGACACTGTGAAATAGAAGATGCAGCACAACAACAATCTTTGCTGTCTCTTGGATAAAGAACAAAACCAGTCCAGTGCAACTTTGACAACAACTCAGAAAATGATTTTTTTCAATACTTTTTTACATCATATACTGTCCTCTGTACAGTCCTCTCCAGCCTCTAAACAAGTGTTTTTTTGTTTGTTTTTTTGTGTCAGCCAAACAAAACCTCATCCGTGACATTGTTACATCCTAAAAAAAACTAAACAAGACACTATATTTTTTCATGTTGCTAACGTCTATTTTGTTTTGGAAACGTTTGTAACTTAAGCTGTAAGTACTTCACATGTTGTAGTTTTGGTAGTTTTTTGTTGTGTATTTTTGAGGCTGTTGTATTGTAAGATTACTAATATCTCCCAAAGTATTCAGATTTTTCCAGATTTTGTGTGAATCCATGGACACACACATGAATGTGTACATAGGACACTTGGCTTTTATAATACAGATGACTTTTGTCTTTAGCTTGGAGAGCATGTTGCGTCCATAAGTCTTCTAGCACCAAATTCATTTTAGATATGTATCCTCTCTCACAATATATATCTACACTATATATATATATATATCTATTTTCAAAACCACAGATTTTTCTCTGGGGATGCAATCATAAATGGATCTCACTGAAATCGAGTTTAATGTATTATGCACTATAAAAGATAACAAATACATAAGAAAGTAAAAAAAAAAAAATACAAACAAGACATTGTAAGAAAAGCCAAAAGCTTAATATGCTTATATGGAGGCCTCCTTCCATCAATTTAAGTAACACTCAAAATGAATCAAATGCAAAAACTAACTTCAAAAAGTCAATAAAACAATACAATAAAAACACAAATACAAACAAAACCCCCATTACTAGAATAACACATGGACATGAGTTAAATAAGACTTAAAGGACGAATAATAAACAAAGAAACAAAAAACTTATGAAAATGAGGGGTTATTTATACAGCAGCTTTAGTACACAGTAAATTTTGCAGTGTTAAATCAACACTTAGAGAGTTTATTTAACTTCTTCTAGAGTGTATTTGGTCCCATTTTCTCCAAATTAACACTGCAAAATTTACTGTGTATGACCTTTGAAAGTAGTAAAGGAGCAACATAATTGTAATGATTTGTTTAAGTTATTTCAAATGTACATGATAGTAAATTGTTGTTGGTTGGATTTTGAATGAATTGGCCTTAAGTAATGACTTTAACATGTGTGGTGGTTGTGGAAATCTGAGTTTAATAAGACGCTGTTATGGTAAAGTTCTGGAAGACAGGAACATTTATTTAGCATCTTATATATCCAAAGACTAATTTGTAGTCTGTTTATGTCATATATGGCAAGTTAGGGGATAAAATATTTTGATATTCTGTATAATCCCTAAATCCAAATGAGATTGATGTGATTTTTCCAGGTTAATGTTGCATCATTAAAACACCTAGAAAATGACTATGAGTCACTCGAGAAATAAAGTTGTTGTTTATGAAAATCTGAACGTTTTCCTTTGAGTACTTTTTTAAATGAAGACCAATAGAGTATTTTCTGTATAAAAGTCCTTCCTTTTGCTGCGTCTTTATCGTCTGCACTTTCTGCAGAGATATCAATGACACTTGTAGAGACTATGAGTGGAGAACCTAATTAGCTCTGCCCGATGGACAAAAAATGATCACTGACAATGTAATAAGGCTTTAGTGTGTTTGCCTGAGAAAACGACTTGTGACTCCCTGCCGTGTTTTGAATTAGAAAAACGACATGTTAAAAACCCACCTGTGTCTTTGACTCAATCACTTATGTTGAGTCACTCCACTTCTCATTTCTGTTCCCAGTGTCCTTGTATAATTATATGCATCAAATCGAAAACCTTTCTATGTCTAAGGCCTGCTGTTCACATAAAAATTCCACTTTTGACCACTGACTTTGCTCATAAAACATGTTTTCTGTTTCCATCTGTCTTATTTGAGATAGAGTAACAGCAATGAAGATGGAAAACTCTGATGAGAAAGCATTTCAAATAAAATCTGTCACTAACTAGTTATGAGTGTTCATTTATGTATTGTACATACAATGGTAATTATTAGGATGCTCACAGGGACTCCCAGAAGATTCCCAATAAATGTGACTGATGAAAATATAGAGATTACGGACAAAAGGTCTGAACTTGACAGGGTTGTCAGATGTTAACATCTGACAACCCTGTCAACTTTGTTAATTTTCAACTACTTAATCCTGTAGATCAGGGGTCCCCAACCCTGCCTGGACTGACTACAAGAAAGCCTATGACTCAAACATGAATACTGGAGTGCCTAAAGCTGTAGAGCCAGGGTGACCAACCCTGGTCCTGAAGACCCACTATCCTGAATGTTTTAGATGTATCCCTCTTTCACCACACCTGATTCAAATGGTAAGTCTATCATCAAGCTCTGAAGAAGCCTGATAATGATTATTAGATGTGCTGAAAGAGGGAAACATATGAAACATGCTAGATAGTAGCTCTCAAAGACCAGGGTCGGTGATGCCTGCTTCATTTTAGGCCTAAATTATGGAGATGACCAACCACTCTGTTATGTTCATACCAATGGGTGATTTAGATAGATAGATAGATAGATAGATAGATAGATAGATAGATAGATAGATAGATAGATAGATAGATAGATAGATAGATAGATAGATAGATAGATAGATAGATAGATAGATAGATAGATAGATAGATAGATAGATACTTTATTGATCTCCAAGGAGAAATTTACACTGACCACATTTAGACTGACCAGTTGACCTACTGGGTTGAATGGTTTTGGACAGTGGGAGGAAGCTGGAGTATTTAGACAGGAACACAGAGCAAACATATGTTAGCATATGTTCTCCCTTGTTCTGGGTTTGATCCAAGGACCTCCTTGGGTGAAAAGTTCCCACCCAGTAACTTTGAGGTACAATGTCTACAACTGAACAATGAAAAGAATCAAAACAGAAGAAACGAGGCAACAGTGAAAACCCAAGCAACATAAAAGCCAGCATAGTGTAACAGAAGAAGTATTAAGGATCCATCAACTGAATATTATTCCCAGGTAAATTTTTATGAATGCTTTAAATTGGTTGATTTTATGACTGCAGTAGTTTCTGTAATATAATCATATTAAAGTCTGTAAGTTCCCATATGTTCACCAGGACACAAATCACGACAGATCAGAAATGGAAAACAAACCAGTGACTCATCTGATGAAATTAAGTCAATGTCATCATACATCTCCAAACATAGACATCTTAACTGAAAAAAAAAACTAAACACTAAATTTAATTGAGCCTACATGAACTCCTGTTAACCAACAGTTGTCCGCTTTGACCTTTCATCTCCACCAGGTCTTGCAATGGCAGTGCCTGTCCTCTCTATGCAGTTTTACATACTGCCTGCCTTAGGGCACTTAAGGTGTCTACTGCTAATTCCACCTGAGCCCTTAATTACCTCATTAATTTAGGCTGACAGGGTAGGTTAAAACCCCTCTGTGATCCCCAGGCTCCATACATGGACATTAGCCAATGAATGGGAGGCCATAACCCAGTCCCCCTTTTTGAGACCCTTTAGTGTTTAACAAGGTTTATACCTAATCCACAACTTTATCTTTATGGATCTTGGCCTTTAGTATTAATTGGTGATTGGCTTACAGTTGGACCAACATCACTGCGGTGCTTGGTTATAGTGGAAAGACGTCCCTGAAAGAGTTTTTTAGGAACATTACGCAGAGTATGGCTGGCTGAGCTATAGCAGGTTAGCCCATCTTATGAAACCATCAATGGAGGATTTCCACTGTGCTTTAGGTAAGCCATCTTCTATCCCAAGCCGTTCCTTAAAGATGGCTGCTGAAGGACAGAAAGCTAAAGAAATACAATGGCTTGAAGTGTCCTGGAGATTGTATCTAGACAGAGGAGTAATAAGGAGAGGGCTAAGAGGAGGGTTATATTGGTCAAGCTGGACAGCATGAAGGAGAAAGCGGGCCATCACACATGTCCAGCCTTGACTGAAGATGGGATTAAAGAGGGAAAAGGGAGACAGACAGACAGAGATAGAGAATAGACAGAGCGGAAGAGATAGTGAAGGAGAGCAGGAGAGGGGGAGCGAGGGAAAAGGCGGAGAAAAAGATTGATGGCTGACTCGTCCTCGCTAGATGATTTTCCAATCTCTCCAGAGGACGCCTATGTCCAGGAGCCTCCACTGTGCCATGGAAGGATGGAACAGGCAGATGGTGATGGGAAGAGGAGATAAAATCATAACTGTTAAGTAGACAGAAAAAGGAATAGGGAGATGGATTGTGATAACAGTGCTGGTTGTGACTCAAAGTATGAGGTTAGGAAAAATATGATTAAAGACAGTGTTAATTTGATACATTCTCATAATTAAAGCTGTGTTTTATCATAAATTAAATACTGGGTGGTAGAATGGTCAATCAGACAAATTTGAAATGTTCCAATTTAATGGAAGTGAAGGTCAAGCTGCCCCAGCTGGGGTTCTTCACTACATGTGCAAGACACAGCAACAATCTGGGTTCAATAGCATAATGCTGTCTGTATGAAAAAATTATTGTGTACAAAATGTTATATTATAATGTTTGTGGGAGCTGAGGGAACTTTTCAGTAGCAGACTGTCAGACTATCATAGGCTATTCTGGAAAAAGATGCCATAGTTATGGTTATGCAAGAAACATTATTATCCATTGGAGATTACTATGAAATTACAACATTTAAGCCACACTGGATTGTAGGTGCTGCTTAAATTCGAACAGTCTAATGCTACATTTGCATGCAAGAAAGTACTTGTTTTTGCTGCCTCAGTACTCAAAGGTTTCAAAGTGACTAGGCTGTGCAGAGTCTCTGAACACTGGACAACTGAATCACTGTTGTTTGTGATCACACATACAGTTTTCATGACCCCGGGCTACAGAGACCACAGGATGGATCAGCAAAATCAATGCACCATAAACCATGTATGATATATGAGGCAAGGTCTTTATCACGTTCTACTTCAATATACTTCTAAGCATGAATGACTAGATGTGAATCTCAAACTGGGTCAGATCATTTGACTTTGGCAGAGAAGTCATTGTATTTGAAGAAATTTGCCACTTCAGTGATTTAGCTTTTGTTCTCCACATATTAAAATGTTGCTATTGAAAACACAACAAAAGATGATAAAACCAATCTTGTTCTTTTTTTAGCTGTATCATGGGGCTTCAAAACATATATCGAAAAAGAACATAGCCTTGACATGGTTTAAATTATTTTATACAAATGGGTTTAGAGGTTGGCATCAACCTAGATCAGTGTTTTCAAACAACTGCAGGGCGGCTGTGGCTCAGTTGGTAGAGCTAAGCCCCCAGTAGGGTCAGGCAGCACCTGTGTATCTGCAGCAGCTGTCTACTGGTGTATGAATGGGTGAATGTGAGGAACTGTAAAGCACTTTGGGCACCCGCTGGTTTATAAAATGCACTATACAAGTACAGTCCATTTACTTTGCTGCAGCACATAAGGGCATTTTTATACAGAATACTCAAGTCCATACCATACTTCTATACGCTCACATCTTTCCCACTGTTCACAAGCATGTACTGCAGCCCGTGTACAAGTGGGTGTTTCAGGGCTGAAGGAAATCTGTAATTATCCAAGAAGTGCAGAAGTCAGAAGAAGACAAACCCTGACCTATCTGTTAGTCAGTTTGAGGCAAAGAGAAGAGGACCAATCTTTGTTGTCCCTAATATATCACTGAGTGGTTTGGTCGATACAGTGAGCATGTGCCACGTGGATCCAAGGCTTTTTCAGAGACCACAAGAGAGCCACCTATAGTCTCATGGTGATTAACCCACTTCCATTATTGGAACGGCACTTCCGGTCTCAGGCAGGAAATACATTCACACAGTAATGTTCCGTACTGAAGACTGGGCACATCCTTCCTCATGGTTGGGTGTGGCCAACCATTTACATCCATCCTTCCTGATGTGCCCCTCCCTAACCAGGAAGTGCAGTTTTTAACAAAGCCTGAAAAGTCTCTACCTTTTGGCATTCTTATTGCCTTCCTCCTGCCTTCCTCATCTGGGTTTACAATAAAGATTCACTTGCAGTCTTGATTTTGAGCCTATTCTGTCCTATTCTTGACAATATTATTGTACAATAACTTGTACAATCATGACCCTCAAAGTTTGTTTAAAAATACTCGTAACACAAAACAGCTTAAGGCGACAGAATATGCAATAAATGAACAAAAAATGATAAGGGATATGAAAACTTTTTCTATATCAACTTTCCTAAACTAGGCCAAAACTAACAGTAAGCAATAAATCATACCAATTTCCAACAAATAACTTGATAATGGTCAAGACTAGTGTGTGAAAGTGGTGATGGGGCCCTGCTTGTCCTTCCCATACCTGCAGGCTTACTTCGCATCCTTTAAAAAATATTGAATAAACTACACTGGCAGTTTACAGGTCCATTAAATCAGCTGGGATAGTGCCGGAGAGCGGAGGCGAGAGGTATTACATTTGTGTTATTGGTCAAATATCGCTGGCCTGTGAAGGAAAAAAGGTGATATCCAGCAGGGTCTGGTCAAATGGAGAAAGAGAGAGATGGGGGGAGGGAAAAGGATATGTCACAGCTATGTCCTTTCTGATAAGTGAGTTTTCTCTCGCCTTCAACCCCCTCCCCACTGTAATAAGAGTTGACACCTATTTGTGACATATGACTGTATCTCTGATTGCCTGGGGCGTGATAGCATCCAGACACACTGCTCAGCTGCCGATGGAAGGATAGCAAGCATGAGCGATGAAGAAATAGAAGGGTTTGTGGCTAAAATGCACCGGTCACTGTGATACTATATCTGTAAGAGATACAGAGGCAGTGTGGCTGCTGCAGGGAGGGGGTACAGAAAAAACAGAATATCTGCAGCTTGTGTTGATGTTGTTGTTGAATGGCAAAGGGGAGTAGAAGGATAGGTAGATAGAAATTCATTTGGGACCTCAGGGAAGCCATTTATTCACATCCCCCTTTGCTAGCCGCTGGCACTATTTATTGTTGCAGGGCAGAAAAGACATGCACTGCAGGGCATGTTCCTCCAGCTGTGGGATGTAAAGATGTTCCTAACCTAGCTGTGAGATGAAATCCCTTCAACATTACCTTGCTTCATAGGTGGCTATGCCCATTACTCCTCCAGGGGGGAGGGAGCAGGAGATGACCTTCACACTGGTCCAAATTTCCTCAGGTAGTTTCTTCTATTCTGAAAAGTGAATGGTTTGGCTTCAGATGTCCTCACTGCAAAAAAAAGGTCTGTCTAAAAACATGATACAGTAAAAAACAGTAAATCTGAGTAACAAGGTACTCAAAACAAGTGAAACATCTTTCCATTCATCAAGATATTTTTTGTTGAAAAGATTACTTGTCTTTAGATTGTTCAATCTGGAAATAAGCACGTCTACATGTATGAATATATATATATATATATATATATATATATATATATATATATATATATATATATATATATATATATATATAAAATTTTGCCATTCAACATAAAAACATGAAAGAAGGTAAAAACTAAAAATATTATCTAACACTTCTAAATGTAAATCTTTTTACTCCATCTTAGTATGGACAAAATCATTTGCAGTGCTGGGACTACTTTTGACAATTCACAAAATGAGGTCTCATCTGCCTTGACCTTCCCCTTACTTCTGACTATCTCCACCTGGCCCACACTGTGCGGCTGCAATAAATTGCTAATCAGTGAGCTATGTAAGCAGTGAAACTTGCAATCACGATTGAATGTCCCCATTGGGATTAATAAAGTATATCAATCTATTCAAAATTGCCATGTTCAATAACCTGGACATCAGTATTTTCCTCCATTTCCATAACCAAGACATTCCTTCATCAGCAGAAACTAACTGATCTACCCCAGGTTTCGTTTGTTTAGGTTTTGTCATATTCATCCTTTGTTATTTTCATTTGTTGCTTTAGTTTAGTTATTCTCCCTTCAGCACCATACGTCTGAGTCCCTCCTCCACCACATCAATTTGTTCATTTTGATATGAACCTTTGATCTATACAGAATGTGTATGTGGCATTATTAACAGTTGCAAACAATATCCTTTGGGAAAAAGGACTAAATAATGTAGAACCTGTATTAGAACATAGATTTGTTTCTTTGTGTTTGTAGTCATCCGCTAATCTTCTTCAATAACAGGTTAATATTTCAGTTATATCTCTTAATATGATTATTCTAGAGATCTTATGAAACCACAATGATCCAACAATATTGACCACACTACTGCCTCCAGTCATTGATTATTTTTACCATCTTTGCTCTGGTTTACAAGGCGAGCCACAGAGGACAGACATTTATCTCTGTTTAGTCTTATGGATCCTCCCTGCCCTGTTTTCTCAGGCTCCTATGCAGCTACCTGTGTGGATCTCTACATAAAGCCTATTTAAGCTAGCCTAATCATTCTTTGCTCCCCTCTCTTAGGCTCAGCATGTTCTGATTTTTACTCTGTTCAACATTGCCAGATGGGAAATGTTACACTATTTTACCAGAGGCTTAAAGATGTCACATTTTAAAGAAAATTATTGTAAGGTTTTATTATTGTAAGCACTCAAACCAGCAAGGTTTGAGTGCTGACTCAAGAGTTACTATTCAATATAAAACTGGAAAGATGTCAAATGAGGAGAGATGTTTTTACCACTAAATTGACTTAGAAGTGTTAAAAAGCTTGTGAAGTGAAAGCAAAAAATTTGCTCACTATTTATATAAAGTATGATTGCCACTTGCATTGTTAGTTTACCTTGCATCATTCTTCCTGGACATAGTTTGCTTTCACACTTTAGAAATGCACTTCTCCTTAGTGGAGGGGGTAAGACTTGATTTTCCCGTAAAGATCCGTGGTCTCAATCACCCATACTCATAATGATTTTCTTCTTTTTTTGTATATATATCTATTTTTTTTTTCAATATTAGTACAGGAAAAAATATATAAAAAGAATGGGAAATGTTATTTTTATACAGAACAAAACAGACCCAAATCTCACATACGAGACGAACACAAAAACAAAACAAAAAATAACCCCCCTAAAAAATACAAAGTATATAATTCTGCACTCTCTTTCACTTTAGTGTGACTAGTCTCTTCTGATTGTCAACTTTAACTTTATTTCTTGATCCCCTGTTTACTTCACTCCCAAAAAAGTATGGCATGGAATTGATCAGCTGGTTACTCAATGTGATTGACAAGATCTTCTCACCCAAAAGCAGAAGTCCAGGAGAGTCTGCCTGCCCTGAAAGAACTGTTGCAGCCAGACATACCCAGGTTGCTTGGGCCTAGGGTGACAGAATGTTCGGTTTTCCCCAGATATGTCTAGTTTTAACATCCTGTCTTGGCCGTTCAGGTTTTTTTTTTTTTAGAGAGTGAGGGAAATGTCCTGGTTTTTATTAGCTTTGATTGGACCATTAAAATGACAGGCACTGCACACTTGCAGTGCTGTTTGTAACGTAATCCCAGTAGTCACTCAGCTCAGGGAAAGTGCGAGGAAGGAGACATGCCGAAGCGCAAATGCACATTCGCCGAGGAGTTAGAAAAAATAAAAATTTGTCAATGAAAATAATTGTCAGGACATGTAATGATGATGTTCATCTAATTTGACCACCAGCCTGTCAGTCAGGAGAAGCCAGCTGACCACAGTCCACCAGACAGTAACAAGTAGGTAGGAAGTTTATAACTGCCCCATCGGAGTAAGATCTGCGAGTCATTCCTCCGGAAAAAATTTAAAGTTTGAGTGTAGGCCACAACAGTTTCAACAATTTGTGCCCTTGTTAAGAACAACTATAGCTCTACAAAGAAAACTAAGAGAGCCAATTAAAATCAATTAAAAACACGGGTTGGAAAAGTGGCGAACAAGCAACACCAGTGCCCTCTCTCTCCACTGTGTATCTGATCAACACACCTCATCTTTTAGTGTCTACCCCAACTTACATACACCATACAGACTAGCACACAGAACTCAAGGACTCAGACACACACTCACATTCCTACCTGGCCCTGTCTCTCCTCCCTTGGACCACTTTGTTCTCCAATCTCCTTGTCATCCAATGCGTTGGCCAATGTTTTGCTTGAAAAAATGTCCTTCATTAACCATCATGTACCATGCCCTTGTACATTATATGTATGCCCTTAACTGTTTACTGTAGGTACTGTAATTTCTGAATTTCTGACACAGTGGTGGCACCAAGTGCTGAATGGGGAATATGCCATGGACTATTGTGAGATACTTCCGTTGAAATGTCAGCCACCATGAATACTTAGCATACCCGCCCCCTTGTTTTGATAAGCAGCTGATACGATTGTTAGCATGAAGAAGTCAAAGTTAAAATATCAGAGTGTCTGGAACAACTTCTGAACACTGCTGTGTACCACAGTGCCAGGCATCAGGAAAGTACACTGACAGTCATTAAAAACTTTGAGGGGAAAAGTTGTGGAACAGTTTTTATTATCTTTCCGCAAGACTAATGTTCTATTAACAGAAAATAATATATCAGCAACAATAACATTAAAAAACAAGTGTCCAAAACAACTTCTGTCAACAAAGAAAAGCCAAAAACATGGTGACTGCCAAAAAACAGTTTTACTCAAGTCAGTTGTGGGTGTGACCACCGCTAGCGTTTATACAGGCAGTGATGCACTGACGAATGCTCCTCACTAGGCACTGCATTCTGTCCTGGGGGATCTGGAGCCAACCCTCCTGCAGTGCCTGGATCAGTTGTTGCCTATTCTGAGGCTGGGGAACCCGATTGGCCACTTGCCTACCAAGTTGATCCCATAGGTGCTCAATCGCGTTCAAATCTGGCAAGTATGCAGGCCAGGGTAACACATTCACTGCCTGTGCCTGCAAGAATGCCTGAGTCACACGTGCAGTATGTGGACGGACGTTATCCTGCTGGAACACCCCCCGAGTCTTGGTGACGCTGAAGGAACGGGAGGACATGTGGCTGCAGGATCTGGTCGATGCAGTGCAGTGATGTTGCCTTCCACAACCACCAGATCTGTTCGATGGTTAGCCGAGATTCCTGCACACACCATCACACTGGCAACTGGATGTGGATTGCACTGGCAAACACAGCACTGGGCATAGCGTTCTCCACGTTGATGCCACACACATTCCCGACCATCTGGGCGACCAAGACAAAACCGACCGATCGGAGAACAGCACACCACACCAGCGTTGACGAGTCCACTGGAGATGTTGTATAGCCCACTCCAGCCACCTCTGATGTCATTCGTGAGTCAGGATATTGGCTCGAAAAGGCCTCCGGGCCTGCTGGTTGTTCACCCGCAATCGGCGACGCACAGTTGAGCTGCTGATCCTGGCGTGTCTGTCAGGTGTCTCACATGCTGTGCGGCTGGCGGGCCGGAATCGATCCCTCAGGTGCTGCAGAAAGATATGCCGATCTTGGTCAGGTGTGGTGACTCTATCACGACCTGGGCATAGTCGGTCGTCAGCGGTGTCTGTAGTGGTCCTGACAGTGTCTGCACGGGAGCCATGGACGACAGGATCTGCAGTATCTCGCCTGTGCCGACCTGTGACCCCGGACCACCGCCCCTGCCTGTCTGGACCAGCCCCCCTTCCTGCATTTATACATGGATTTCTTCTTTTTTCCACTGGATTTTGAAGTTTTTTCTTGCCGAGAAGGAGGGTCTAAGGACAGGGGATGCCTGGGACTTTTCATGTATTTCTGTAGTTGATTGTGTTTTTGTAAAGCCCTCTGAGACAACTTTGTTGTGATTTAGGGCTTTATAAATAAAATTGAATTGAAATTGAATTGAATGTGTAGTCAGCGGCGCAACTCATCAATATCAATCATACACACACAACCCACAAACAAACAAAACAAATGGAAAAATCCTCTGTCCTATATAGACTCCAAAAATTCAAAACTTGTCCCTCAAAGTTTTTAATAACTGTCAGTATACAATGCTGTACTTAGATTATTACCTCCGCCAAGGAGGTTATGTTTTTGCCGGTGTTTATCTGTTTGTCTGTGTTCAAGATAACTCAAAAACTTATGTACAGATTTTGATGAAATTTTCAGGATATGTTGGAAATGTGAACAGGAAGAACTGATTTCATCTTGGGGGGTGGTGGTGGGGGGGGTCTACTTTGATGGAGGTCTGTGCTCTCAGAGTGCTTTTTTTTTAACTTTCCCAGCTGACAAGTAACTGAGGCGTAAGTGGATCGTCACTATTCGCTGGGATAAATTCACAGTGATGCTCCACACCAGGGTCTGTAGCCGTCACTTCAGATCAGATGACATCCATGAACCACAAGACAAAATGGTTTGTGCCCTGTTATTTTAATAAAATTGGGGAAAAAAACAGAAAATGGAAAGTCAGAGAAAAACTGTTTCCTATTCCCATTTTGCCATAGGGAAGTGTTTTCACAAGACCCATGAAATTAACGAAGAAATGTATTGTTCAGATTTGTCAGATGCAAGAAGATGTCATTAGATCAATATTTAGATTTTATTAAACCTCTAAACTCAGTGTATTTGGACTGTTTCTGAATACTTTGTATCTCCAGTGCTCAAATAGCACAACATTTTTCAGACGTACAAACAAAATCTGACTACACACTCACACTGCTTATTCACTAGTTAAACACAAAAAAAAATGCTAAATATGCACAAATTTCTGAAATCTTGACGTTCTAATCCTATTGCAGTTGCAGTTTGCCTACTTCCACAACTTTTCTGGTTGCTCCGCAACCAAGTTAAGCATTGTGCAGTCTATTTTAGTGTTGTTACCCTGCCCTCCAAAGGGGAGGCAAGGATATTGTTGTTTGTTAGTTTTTTTTGTTTGTCCATCTGTTGTGGTCAGTAACCTTATACAAAAACTATTGGACTAAGTTCTGTGAAGTTTTCAGGAAAGTTGCAACATGGTTCAGAATACACCATTGCATTTCAAAAATGTGTTTTCATAATAAGAGATGAAGCAAATCAGGTCAATTATTTCTGAGGGCTGGGGTTTCTTGTGCCTGGCACCACTTGTTTGCTTTTGTTTTGTGCATCTGAAAAAGTCATCATAGTTTCATAAATTATCATAGTTTTATATCTTGTCTCGTCATCTGAACCCGCTTTATCCTCACTAGGGTCACGGGGGTCACTGAGGGCCTAATCCAGCTACAATGGGCGAAGGCGGGGTACACCTTGTATGAGTCTCTAGTTCATCTCAGGGCTGAAGATATATAGACAAACAATCACTCTCACATTTACACCTATGGACAATTTAGATTAACCAATTAACCTATCAGTGCATGTGTTTGGATTCTGGGAGGAAACCGGAGTACCCGGCGAAAACCCACGCGGACATGGGGAGAACATGTAAACTCCACACAGAAAGGTCTGGTGTGGGTCCTTCTTGCTGTGAGGCACAAGTGCTAACCACTGCACCACCATAGTTTTATATAGTTATCTTAATTTTAAAGATAACCTGATGTTTCAATAGTGAAATCAGATTACCCACCCAAAACTAGATTTTTTTGTATATCTATTCAAATTCCCGAAAATAACATAATTGATAAAGGTTATGATAATATGAGAAATGTCCAGCCAGTAATAATCAGAAACATTTAACAGTCACTCAATCCATTTGTGTTTTTGCAAAATCTCTCAGGACTCATATTAGAATTTCCAAAACCACACAGCGGGCAAATAACCTATTTCATGTCATAACTCGATGTCCTTCCTTTTCATTCACCTCAAACTCTGCATTAATAACCTTTGGAGCTAATGGGGTAAGACTGAAGAATGTCCCACCATCAGGTTTAGAAGTCAGAGCTGTTTCCTGACCTTACAATGTGTAATAAAATGCATCTGTAACCCAATGTGAAAAGGAAGAACAGGATTAAATATTAGCCTTTCATATTATTTGACGCTAAGTAAAAAGTCTGTTCAGCAATAACATTCAGCTTACCTTCCCATCATATTAGGGTTAGAAAAATCTTAACCCTGTTGTGGCAGAGGTGGAAACAGCAGATGTCAGACAGCAGTCATTTTTACCCAAGACTTTATTTTCAGCAGTGACCTTTGTTTTATAGGATAGACAGTGATTTTTTTTTACCCTGCCTCCCTGAAAGAGCAGAGGGGTATTGTTATTGGTTCAGTTTTTTTGTCTGTCAGCAACTTTACACAAAACCTATTGGACCGATTTCCATGAAATTTTCAGGAAAGATGCGAGGTGGTCCAGAATAGATCCCATTGAATTTTGGTGAATGTAGGTCAATGGTCACAGTTGCTAAAAATATGTTTTTGCAATGATAAGAGAGGACAAATTGGGTAAAATATGTGTGAGGGGGCAGAGTATTTTGTATTGAAGTGGCTACTTACAGTACTGTGGCATGAAATATCAGTTAATCTATTACCACAGAGCCAACCAGTGCCCTTGTTATAATCATTAAAATTACCAAGGTAGTCAATTGGCAAATAGGTCAGACACAGATACAGCAGATATTTAGCTCCCTCAGTAAAATTCAAAGTAGAAGGCTTGACTTCAACCCCAGGTTGGAGTATAGGGATGGAACTATTTTAATAGTCGACTAGTCACCGACTGTTGAAACAAGTAGTGCTGATGTGCATAGTCAATAAAAAAAGTATGAATTTTCAAGCTTGTCAAATTAATGTTATTCAAGTATTTAATAGTGTATTAATCAAATATAATTAATAAAAGCAGGCAATACACATACAATACATACTTTGAATAGATCTAACATTGTTGAATGCGGAGACGTGGGAAGTTGAAAGATAATAGGATAATAATGAAGCTGTGTCTTAAAATCTTCATTAATCAATTAGAACTAATCTCAATATTAATCAAATGCTGCTACAGCAATAAACATAGGCCTACAAATGTAAATAAATGAAAATAAAGCTGTTGAACATGGAAAGTAGAAAAATAACACAATAATAAAAATGACATGTACGTATAAAACAATGATGTGTAATAGTGAATGTAAATACTGTATGATTAGAAAATGCAAGTTTTAGATCTATCCTCACAGCATCTTGCACTATTGACAATGAATATTCACACCTGTTCGCATTTACTGTAGCAATCAAAGAAAACTAGAATGTGACAAAGATACAAAGTAGATCCATTGTAGTCGGGGCTGAACAGCAGCAGTCAGGCAGTAGGGAAATGGTTTAAAATGTTTACCAAGTCAAGTCATTATTTGGTATAAGTTTAATTTTTGGGACACGTACATCCAGATTCGGGATTCGGGACAACAGCTCATAATTTCGGACTGTCCTGAATTTTTCGGGACATCTGGCCACCCTAGATACAAGTCAGGAAACAAATGTGTCCAAATGCAAGACTCAGGGGGCTTAGGCTTACAGAGTTTATTGATAAATGTGCTTAATCGGTCCTCTGGTACCTCGGAACTTGTCCGACAATAGAACTATTCGGTGCTCACAGCAACTACAGGGCAAAGCACAGAATCAGTGGGGGTTCAGTACACAGACAGGATAAGTCAGATAAAGGGACAAAATCCAATGTTACCGAGAGACAGGCGAGGGTCAGTTCAGAAATCCTAAGGAAGGAACCCATAAACAGCAGGCAGAGTAAGGGTTGTAATCAGGCCAGGGGTCAGACACCAGGGATATATCGTACCAGAAGAAAGATGCCAGAAACCACAAATCGAAAACATATGTAAAAAAAAAAAAAAAACAGGAAACCAGATAATAAGTAATAAGACACATAGTGCTGAACCATTACAACATGCATTTAATTTAAAAATTAAATGTGTCAGGCACAGTCTGGCATAATGCTCTCGCTCTCTTTTATAGCACAAATATGTGTATACAATACTGTAAATAGATCATACTGAGGCAATTCAGACTCTGTTTCATTCAACTGTCTGAAGTGCTTTCTCTTTAAATGTTCATGCATCACCGAGATACTGCCATGATACGCAAGGTCTGTTTTGCAAACCTTGCAAGTAGTCTTTTCATTTACCATATTCAGGCTAAAATGCTCCTAAACTTTAGAAATTTTGTTACGCATACCTGATGCAGACGTCATCATTTCTGTATGCTATCATTCAAGAGACAGAGATGCTATTGCACATGAATGATGCCTCCCTCTGTTGGAAAAACACGACTGGCAACAGTAGTCAACAATGGAATTCATTATCAATTATTTGTATTATTGAATTTTGTCAACAACATAGACTAATCGTTGCAGCCCTATTGTAGTAGCTTTTTTTTCTGAAATAAGGAGTCACATTAACATGTAGCTCCACCTATCTTCTACAGCCTCACTGACTGCAAAGAGCGGAGAACACCATAAAACAACATATAGAGCATCTTCAACAATACAATATACTGTCACTAGTTTATTGTTTCTTCCATCAGTGGTCACAGTACTGTGGTAGCACAATGCACTGAAGTAGATCTGATATATCACCACAGTATTGTGGCAACAAGAGGATAATGACTTCATGTAACAGTTTCCATGATTGGCTCTGTGGCAATAGACAAACCAATATTTTGTGCCACAGTATTGTGGTAGTAGCCATTATCTTCCTTATAGTGCTGATATCTTTAAATCTATTTTCATGTATATCTTAATCTCTCCTTGAAACTAAAACCAGCATTCTTAATCTAAGCTTTTAAGTGTCATTAATTCCACCTTGACCCATTATTAATAGTGAGCTAATGACTGTTTGCAGAGCTGCATGAAACCTCCGAGGCCACCGTTCAAAATTACACGTTACTGTGGTACATTTTGCGACTATTGAAGCTGTCACAGCACTGATCGAGATTCATCAAAAAGATTCCCAATTAGGAGACATCTCTGCTGACACTGGAGAGCTTTTCCATCTAATGAAGTACCTCACGTTATTGCTCTGCTAGTAAATTATTCAACTAAAATCCTGACGGGGGGTGAATGGGGAAGACAGAAAAAAGAATAAAAATGAAAGAAGTCTCCTCATCATTTTCAATTCATCACCTTTCTTCCATATTGCCATCCAGATCACAGAGAATATTCACCTAATCAGATATATGATTTATCCCATTTAAATTCAGTCGACTTTCTCAAACAGTAAGAGATGGTAGGTGGAGAAAAAGAAATTGAGAGACAGAAAGAAGTGATTTTATAATCCATAGAGTAGATATCTATGTGAATAAACCCAAGTTGGCTCTTTACATTTGTCTCATTTCTAACAAATACACATTATTAATGGTTCATGTCTCAAAACCCCATTCAAAGAAATCTTTCCCAAATTATATTAATGATATGTAAATTCAATAAATCAGTATGTGTAAGTTAGTAGAAGGTAAGATTATAGTGGCATTATACAAAGTTATAATGTCACTAGTTATAAGTATAAGAACCATTACAGTACAGATTAATGGGTGGAAGGACAGATTCACATTTTAATTAACATTTCATTTCATTTCACAGTGCACTTCGTGTGTGCAACATATTTCTATGTATTATAACAGGTAAGATTAAGTATTTCAAAGGTAGAAATGTATTCTGTACTCACAGAAAAGCTGTCTGCATAGAATATTACTGTTACACACACATATATATATATATATATATATATATATATATATATATATATATATATATTGATGGTGACAACCATGCTGAGTCCAAAAACAATAACATATTTTTCTATAAATAAACAAACAATAGAAAAGCAGGCTGTAAGTAAATAATTAGTCTTTTTACAATTACTTAATACCTATGAATAAATTAATTCACTTATGGTGACGATATTGTCCAGGTTTTGCCAGACACACGGCTCTAAAACCGGACTGCCCACAATTTTTACATTTTAGGTCCTTAGGATGAAATGTAAAAAGTGCAGATGCATGACAGATGTCAGACAGTCCAGTTTTAGAGCCGTGTGTCCGGGAAAACCCGGACAGTATGGTCACCCTAATTAACCTGTGTATGTAAATTCAATTATAAAAGGGTTACTCATTCATCTTTAATGATGTTTTACATTTTACATAGTTTGATGAACTTGGACTGTGTTGTATGTAGGTTTGTGGCCCAAATTGGTATCGCAGTCACATCCAAAATACTGTACAGTTTGGTATCACCTCTGTCTATCTCCAGATGAAAGGTTGATCTAGTATGAGCATGGACAACAAGAAGTTACCATGGCAAGCAGGTATGGTATGCTGGTATTCATACCATCTAGTTCAACGCCCGGGTTCATGGCCCACATCTCAGTTCCCAGTTTTAAGCCCTTGCTCCGTAGTTACGGTCCGGTCCACAACTCGTGATGGGAGAACAGACTGTAGCCCTGCCTGCCTTCTCACCACTCTGTAAGAGCCACTCAGAGCTAGTGTCAGGCTTCAAATTGTTCTCTGCTTTTATCTGTCTACATCAGGGGTGCTCAATCCTGGACCTCGAGAGCTACTATCCTGCATGTTTTAGGTGTTTCCTTCTTCCAACACACCTGATGATCATTATCAGACTTCTGCAGAGCTTGGTGAGAGGTTTATCATTTGAATCAGGTGTGTTGGAAGGAGGATACATCTAAAACATGCAAGATAGTAGCTCGCAAGGTCCAGATGCAGTTCAGTTGAAAATGGTAACCCGGAAACTGAAAAGTTACTGCCTCTGTGATTGGTCGATAGGTGATGTGCAGAGCATCAACCAAAACACTAAATGATAACATAAACATTATTTAGGGGCTGACACTGAGCTTTTCAAATGTGTGTATTCTGGCTGTTCTACTGTTGTCAGTGATATCAGTATTTGAAATTAACATGATTACTTAAGATCTGATGACAGTCAGAGCCATTTTATGATTAAGTACATTTACCATTGCTGACAACACTAGTGTCATTAAAATGGTAATTAAATATTTCATATTTACAGCTAAAAATAATGAGTTGTCAATCAAGCTGGGATTTTTTTTGTTTGTTTATTTAGGGAAAGAACTGTGGCAATTTAATGTAAATGTTAACTTGTTTTCTGTTTTAATGAATTGCAAATGTGAGCAAAATGGTTCCAAAATGACACACATAGGGTTGTTAGATTGAATCTCCACAATCACAAATGGTCAAAATGTTCGCAGGATTGGTAAGGTTAAAGCAACACATACTGTGGTAATATAAGCAGCAAAAGTGACCTGGTTTAAAGGTGATGCATATGTATATTATGCTGAAAACAAAGCTGCACTGAAGAGATGACCTTGGCAGACAACAGCAATTGATGTGGAATGAGGCTGAAATGGGCAATCTTGGGGAGAGAGAAATGGATGAAACTATGAGGAAACTACATATGGTTTATATTAATTAGTGGTGCCGGGCGCAACAAACCCCACTCCTTGTAAACATCGTGAGACTATGGGTTTGACTTTTCAAGGTCAAGTACAGATCGAGTGCAGGTAATAGCTTTATAACGGCATGTTGCTGTTCATGTGTGTGTGTGTGTGTGTGCATGTGTGCTGGTTTGGCACATACTAAAAAGTATGAACATCTTGAACACCATGACCAAGGCAATACAAGGTGTTGGGACGCCTATTTTTTGGATCTTGAAAGTTCCATGAAAATGGCCAAAAACTTTGGCAGTATCGAGCTCTCTATTCTGAACATAGCTGGTAGTCAATGAGTTAAGTACCTGGTTATGACGACTGGTATGAGGGCTGCTTCAGTAGTTCCTTTTCTAATGTGCACTGAAGTAATGTCCATTTTATTTGTATCACTCTACATTTTATTGTACTGTCTATTTGTCTACTGTCTGTATGTGACACCCACTTGTGTTTTTTTATGCGTCTGCAGACAGCCACCGCTGTTTTATATTTTATATTATCTTCTTATTTAGTTTTTATTTTCTTTTAGAGTTTTTAAAGATTGTAAGGCCCCTGTCTGTTTTGTTTGTTTGGTTTTTTAATGGTGCTGGCTTCCCTAGTCAGTTGACGCTGCCTGGCCTGGTGTTTCCTGATAACCATGTTTGTGTCTATTTTCCTGTCTGGAAGGATAGGCAGAGAGGCTGCTCCCCAGGCAAGGTTCTGGTTATGTCGTGCACCACACCGGCTGTAGTGGTTGATTGCATTTTCTGACATTTAAGAGTACTGTGTGACGTTTGCAGCATTTAGTGTGTCAAGACCAGGACAAGACCAGCCCCCCTCCCTTGTAATTGTAATTGTGATTGTGTGTGTGTCTGTGTGTATCTGCGTGTGTGTGTGTGTATCCACAGAGACATATCATGTTATAATAATACTTGATATCATCATGAAATGACATGGTCATATACATATAGCTAATTCATATCAGATGCAATGATCCATTTGAGTAAAAGTCAAAGGTCAAGGTCACAATTAACTAAAAGTTTAAAATCACATTATCGGTTGTAACTCAAGAACGGAGGGTCACAGAACTTTCAGATTGTTACCAAATGATGTGGAATGAAGATTTCTTCAGTTCTCATAATTGGTTTCATCACCTATGACCAAGATTTTTTAATATCTCTGGAGGTCAATGGTGACATATCGCAAAATTCACTTCTGTAACACTTTGTGTGTGTCAATCATAGACATATGCTATAACTTAATTAATACTGGATATATTATCATATTTTTACACGCACTGATACATATATACATATCATGAAATTATCAATATTGGCAAAGATAAAGGTCACATTTAGCAGAAAGGTCAAAGTCACATTATTGGCTCTAATTCAAGAGCAGTTCTCATAGAAACTTGAGATCGGCATGAGATTAGGCATTCTTTGAATACTTGTTTTGTGTTATGGGTTTGCATTTTCATTGTTATATAAATAACTGTATTTTTCTTTATTTGTGTTACTATTCTCATCATTCATTGCACTCTGTGTTGCAGTGGAGGTGGACTCAAACAAGCTTTGTTGCTTTTTTTCTGCCTCCAGCACATTTATTTTCTATAGATTGCTTACTTTCTATAGATTCTTGTCTTTGATATTTTTTTTTTTTATATTCTGTTATATGTGCAAATAATATAAAATGTGAAAAGGATATTATGATGGGACCATAATAGATTTTGTATGAAACAAAAAAATTTAAAATAAAGATGGTGATATCAAGGACATTGTGCAGAGTAGCATCACTAGCAAAATCATCTATTAGTTCTGTGATAAAAACAGAAAATGAATTGCATCCAATTTGCACTGTCTAGACACTAGACTTAAACCCAGAGGAGTGTTTTAACTGTCACAAACTCACATCGGCATCATTGTTAACAGTTTTCATACAACATATTCATGAGACAAAATTTAGTAAATTTGTGTCATGTCCCCAGTGGGTACAGATTTGGGGGAATTTGAATCCTTTCTTACCAAATGCAAAGACATATAAATCAGACATATAAATACATATACTATATTATATGTAATATTATAACCGTCAAAAACATGTGAGCTAAAGCCAGATGCACTGCAAAAAAGAAAGTGAAATAATAATAAGTGAAAAAACCCATATTACGAAAATATTTGTCTTATTTTTCATCTAAATTGATTTTATTTTTACATAAGCTAAATATTCTTATTTTAAAAAACTACATCTGATTGTTATTAAGGTTTTTCATCTAATATTAAGACATATTTTACTAGTAATAAGGGATGGCAACATATTGCAAATTATGTCAGTAAAGGATCCAGTGTTGTTTTACTTACTACCCCACCCCCCAAAAGGGGAGAGAATTATTGGGTTTTTTTGTGTCTGTTTGTCTGTCAGCAACTTTACGCATTTTTTGCAGTGGACAGGATGGTTGCGGTGTATCTTCTGTGACTTTGGCTGCTGGTTGCTGGTAGGAAGACGTCACCCCCTAAACCAGGGGCTTTATCACTAAGGTACTTCTGTGCCTTCAGGGAGACAGAGCAGAAGGATGAGGTCTCTGCAGACAATGAAAACATCAGAATCCACTCCACATTTTCTATTTTTCCTTGCTTGTAGTCAATCTCCCAGGGTTTATTTCTACAACTCCTAGGGTTCTGCTGTTCCAAAGAACTATCAGAAAAATTATTTATGGGATTTTTTTTCTCTCTTTAACCTTTCTATTTTAAGGACACAGAGATTGGCAGACTAGGTCTTAGTATTAAGATAAGTGAATTTTGTTCCCAGGCTATAATATGAATACATCAACATAATGTCTGATAAGGTGAAAACCACAGTGTTTTCTGCAATAGGGCAGTGAGAATGCACTTTAAGATTTGTGTCCATGTGTAATTATTATAGTGTGGTAAAGCCAAAGTTGAGGAGGGCAAAACCACTACGATCAAATTAGATTTTGTACAGATCCTGTATGATCTATAACCCAATGCAACACATCTTTGTGCTCTGTTGGTCTGGGATCTATTTAACATGTTGGAACTAAATTCAAACTGTGACAGTAACACAAACACCTTTTTATGTGAAACTGCAAACACCAAAATTAAAAATCTTGTCAATAACAGTGACAGATGAGATAATCCATTATTAGTCCAACAGTGGGGAAAGTTACAGCAGCAAAAATGGACAGTGACTAAGACAGTGTCACACAGAAACATCTAAGGAAATGCCATTAAAAGTAAAAAAAAATATATATATAATTAAAACCAGGCATCCAATTATCTAAAAGCACATGTTAAACAGTTGCAATTAGTAGGTGCTGCAGTCCCTGGTTTGTCCATTCATAAATTAAAAAAAGAGTTTAGGGTCATAGTGGCCAGACAGGTGTCCAACTGGTACAACTGTACGGTTTTGTCACTGTCTCTTATGGCCTTGTACACATTGTTCTTATTTCTCAGGAGTCCTTTGCCCTCATCCATGAAGTGAAGCTGGGGTGCAAACAAGTGTTTTTAGTGCCTGCTCATATGCCAATGCAATGCTTTGCATCCATACGTTTTAGTGGAGACCTTGGCTTAGCTCATTTGTGTATGACCTGTCAGTTACAAAGGCATCTTCAAACTGCTCCACTATGGTTTCCTTCTTCATCCGCTATGCAGTGTGTGATTCAAAGGATGTGTGATTCACTTGTTCACTCATTGTCACTCCTTAGGTGGATATGTTGTAAGTAAGACAGTCGATCCCCCACCCCTAACAGTTTAATTGCTACAACAATTAAACAGGTCCATGCAGAAACAAAAAAAAACAACATGCAATGCCTCACCCACAATTATAAAACTGTGACAACCATTCAATTAAATAATCAAAACATGTGATATAAAAAAGCATGCTTTCTTCATTAAATCACTCCATAAAAAAATAAAAATCATACTATAAATTTACTGTATCTTTTCAATGCAAGCTGGCTTCCTGACATTACCTCTACTGGAGGAATGAACACCATTGTTCCAAAAGATGAGTTGAATTATGGGAATCTACAGTTAAAATCACAACTGTTTAAATTGTTTTCCAAAAAAAAATAAAAAAATAAAAAAATTATATATATATATATATATATATATAGGGCCATTGCCATATATATATATAGGGCCATTGGCCCTGTGCTCATCCGTCATTCAATAAATCATAAAATCAATCCCACTGTGTGGCTGTGTGTTTTTAATAACAAATAACAAAAACAGTGTGAATGGTATAGGAAGCCCCCAAAGCTCTTCTGGGGTAACATCTGACTGAACAAAAGTAGGTAACTGGGTAATAACATATTACTGTCGTTGAAGCTGTTAAATACTACGCAGAAGGTTGTTGGTGGAAACTGATATTGGGGAAATTACTTTCTAATGAATCAATCAGAATTGAAATCTGATTAAGGAGAAGTGATTTTAGTGATAGACTGGGAAAAAAAACAAAGTTGTAAACAAATTCTTTACAAAGGCAAATTTCCACAAACAAATGAGACAGGTTTTGTGCCCAGTGCTTAGATCTATCTAATGAATCAATCAAAATTTAAATCCGTTGAGAATTGAGGGATAAGCGATTTTAGTGAATTGTGGATGACGACGACGGACGCCGATGGACGAAGCACGATGTCAATAGCTCTTCACGATTTCGTCCGGATGAGCTAAACAGCTATACATATCATAAATACAGCCAGATGTTTTTTTTTATTCTCATGTTTTGCAGTTTAGAGACTTGGTTTATTGTAGAGAATATCACTTCAGTTTCATTGTGTGTGTTGTTGTTGTTTTTTTTACTTCAAGAATTGGTGTAAAGCTCTATGAGGTGACTCTGCTGTGATATTGGGCTTTATGAATACAACTGAATAAAATGAGGTAATTTTTACATGAACAACTCTTGGCTCAAACTCTTTAACCAAAACTCAGACACCTGCACTTGTCGATTATAGCCATAGGATAATATAGAGAGATTTTCCACTTTCAGAAAAGCACAGTATAGTGAAAAAAAAAATCAGTTTTCTGATTTGAAAATTAGATTAACAAAACGTTTTCCCACTAAGTGCAGAAAGAGGAGCAGGCAGGTGGAAAATATTCTTCACTAAGAAGAATCTGCTGGGGTACACAAATCGTGCTGAAAGGCGTAGCTGCCTTTATTGTTGGCTGCTGTGCAAGGATGACAAACAGTTATACAAACACAAAATCACACAAGCAAGGATGTATGCACTGCACATGGAAGGAAGATACATGCAAATATGAGAAAGCATACACTCTCAAACACACACACAAACAACAACATCAAGCTCCAATATACACATGCCGGGCTGGGCTTCCTGACAATAAAAAAAAATGGTGTGAAATGAGTCCAGGGCTTGTTGCACTGTGGGAAGGCTTTTAACACATGCCTGGACACCAGTGAGGGGTCACGGCACCTTCCTGTGAGAAAGTCCATGCTGCTTAGACGGATGGTAGAAAACAATTAGCTGTGTTAGCTTCCACTCAGGACTGAGACTCGGAGCTTCAGTTCTGAACATGAAGTTAAAAATAAAAGTAAATATGACTCCCCTTTTTTGACCTTTGTTACAGTAGTGTGTTTTCAGGGTATTGGTTGCTTTATATTCACTATTAAAGGGTACTGTTTGTGTAAGTAGTGACTTTTGACCATACTTAATAAAAAAAAAAGACAAAATATTGAAGGAAAAAGTAGCCGATTGTAATAGATTTTTTTGGAGATTATAAAATTGTTTTAAGAAAAATAAATGTGTTTAAAATACCAATAAACAATAACAGTAACAAAAAGGCAGCATTTGCAAAGGTCCTTAACCCAGAAAGAGTCAAACAGCCACCAAATCGTACCCAGGTTATTTGCCTTCTAGAGTCTGACAGTGATCAATGACTTCAGTTGATCCATTTTAAGCAGCATACATGTTTTTTCTGTCACTGTAGTCATGACATAAAACCAAAAAGTCCTTGCTGCAGTACGATGCTTTGTTTTAAGCTTTTGGGTATAAAAAGTACTCCCTTATTAGATGAATTAGCACATTCAAAATAAGCACATTTATAAGTAATGTACAGAACAAATGTACAGCCTATATGTTAATAAGGCCATGGAAAGAAAAGATAAACAGACACACTGACTGTCTCTTCATGTGCCTTCATGTCAACATCAAAGTAGGTAAGGTCTGAGTTTATCCTCCACAGTAACAGAGGAGACACTAAACCAACTCCATGAAACAGTCATATAAACAGTTCAGTTTTGCACTGTACAGGCACTACTACTCGGAAAATTTTAATATCCTGAAAAAGTGCAAGTATTTCTGTAAGGTGAATTGGTGAATATCATATCGACAAATAGTATGCAAATCAATATATTTCAATCTTTTATTTGTTTTCATGTTGCTGATTAGGACTTACAGCTTCAGAAAATTCACTTTCAAGCAATATTTTCCAATTTCCTGAGTTTTTGGGTTTGAGGCTTTAATAAGCTGTAAACCATAAGCAGCAAAGAAATGTATAAGATATCTCACTTTGCATATCAGGAGTCTATAAATTGTATTGGTTTCACCTTTTACGTTGAATTACCTAAATAAAACAACCTTTACATGATTTTCCAATTTTTCAAGTAGTATCTGTACAATTACACAATACGGTGGCTGTCATTTAGTTTTGCACATTTACTTCAGACAGATCAAATCTCATGAATGTGCCAATATTGGCCTTTTTGCCAAATTGGAGAACCTCACTTCAGTGTTTGAAAGTCAAGTAAACTTTCTACTAAAAAGTGACCAGTATTGAAATAAATGTTAAGTCTCTAAATGTTTTGACAATTAAAGCACAGTGGGAGAAAAGCCCATACCATGTGCTGTAGGTGTTGAACTACTCTGCATGTCAAAAACTGACAGGGTATAAGGAATATTCCAAACCATGTCTTACCCAGTCCACTGAAAACCCAGGATTTGGCTTTCTGAGTGATGATATGTGACGAGTAATGAGTAACACAGAAGAGTGTAGTGAGGTATTTCCCAACACAGCAGAGGTCTGACACCATGACCTGCAGGGTCATGAACACTTTAAAGTAAGATGTGTTACACAACATTTTCACTGTGTATCAGTCTTCAACCAGGTAAGTGGTTATTTCTGTCACTAGCCGCTAATTTTATTTAGCTCTCCAGCAGGTTTAGAGGAACTGATAGTTACAGTAAGCTTTGTTGAACTCTTTTGCTGGAGAATACTATGTAAGGTTTGATAAAAGACTCTACTATACAGGCCATGCAGGAAGTATATTCAGATGATTATATAATAAGAAAAAATAACACACACATATATATACACACACATATATATATATATACACACACACATATATATATATATATATATATATATATATATATATATATATATACACACATATTCATCTTCCATGTATACCTTGCCTGCCAGCATCTTACATGCTACTATAATGTGCTGGACTGTCGGAGGGGCTTCTCTACACAGCCTACACCTTGGGTCTTATCTTCTGCCACCATGAGTAATGCCTCTGTGCTGTCTTTCAGTACAGCCTTTTCCAGTCACTGGTATGTTTTCTCATTATCAGCCACTTCCTCAATTTGGCGGTGATACATGCCATGCAAGGGCCTGTCCTTCCATGAAAGCCCCTCTGGTTCCTCGTCCCTACTGGAGTTTTTGTCACCTGAGACATTCCCTTCCCAGTTGGTCATTGGGGGACATTTTCTTGACATGTTCTTGGAGGTTTGATGTTTCCTCCTGGACAGTAGTTCTGACACTTACTAGTCCTCAGCCCCCCTCTTTTTCCATTGTCTTCAGCCTCAGGACACTGGACCCTCCATGCATGGTAAGGAGCTTCCCTGTCTTAATATCAATGGCTTGTATCTCTTCCAGTGGTCAGGATATTATGCCAACAGGGTATCTGTTCACTGGCAGGGCATAGGTGTTAATGGTCTGGATCTTACTTTGGCCATCCAGTTGACCTTTCAGGACCTGCCTTACCCTCTTTAGGTATTTGGCTGAGCCGCCTTCATCCCCAGAGCCTTCCTGGCCAACCCAGAGCCAGTCGAAGCGTGTCACCATGGAGGAAATGCACCCAGCAGAAGCACAAGCCCCACAAGGGGATTCTCCCAGTGGCCGACCTGGACTTGCTGAGGTTGAATCCCACATGTGGACTGCACGGACCCTACCTGTTTACCTCTCAACAGCTTCACACCCTCTTGAACTCTCTGTTCAAAGTTCTTTTCAACTTTTTCCCTTTTTGATACATCGCACCCTTAATATATAAATATATATATATATATATATATATATATATATATATACATACATACATAGATTCCCAGTAGCATCGGCAGTACTCCTTTGCAGTGCATTGAATTACTGTATGTCCACATCTGTCATGGAGATAAACCAGATGATGTGTGTTTTTGTCCGAGGCTGCATGCCGCTGACAGTGACATGTGATAACATCCTGTCAAGCTCAGACAGTGAAATTTGCAAAAACTAATAGATTTTTGTATGAATCTGAAACATGCGGGATGTAATGAATGGTAGCTCCACTCTGTGTTATGTGGGTAAAATAAGATCAAAAGGTTCCTGATTAGTGCCTGTATTTGATGAATGAAGTGCAGACACCAGGGCCTGGGTACAGATTCCTCAGTGTGGTGTGTAGTAGTTGACTTGGCTGGTTAAAACAGTTGTTCAATATGTTATGTGTTATATTGCGGTCCAGTCAGAGTCCAGTCCAGTCTGTATGGTAACAAGATGCAATTTGACAATATCTTTAATAATGGCACTCCACAAAATTGCCTACCATCTTTGTTTGGTTATAATAATCTGGCATCCAGTGGTATTATTTAGTGCTTTTATGTTCTGCTGTACTACTAGTGTGCACAGGCAATGTTAAGAAGCAAAAAACTTAATTTAACTAGTATATGCACAAAACAAGGTCATTTAAGATATATATACAAAAATTATATTAATGTACATTAGACTTAAGTATTTTGGTGATGGTTTGTAAATGTTCAATGAAAATGATGGTCAATAAAAAGTGCTTTGTCCTGTGAGACCTTCAGATATTGTCTGATCTTTTCCTATACTATAGGTAAAGATGTTGCTTATTCATTTAAATTCAGTTCAACTCAGTTCAGTTCAATTCAATACACTTTATTTATCCACAAGGGGCAATTAAAAAAGGCCATGAAGGTAGCTTAAAAAGAGACAGCACAGGGTCGCCACATACAAGAAAACACACATAAGTAAAGTGCCTGGTGGTTCAGTTATAAATATTGTCAGTAGGATTTGATCAGTACAGTATTACAGTACAGATTATTGCTGCATTTTTGCCACAAGTTTCCCACTTCAATTGATTAACCCATAAAGACCAAGTGCTACTTTTATGGTTGTTGTATATTTATTTAATATATAAATATATTTCAGCTTTATCAAATTATTTTTTGGCATTTATTATATATTTATTATTTATTATCATGTTATCCTTGCAGCTTTATTTCAAGGGGCAGTACCAAGTGCAAGGTCTATGGGGGCAAACGGGAGGGACAAGGGGTGAATTGGGAATGGGTCAGTACCTGTTCACCTAATTCATAACCTCTTCCACCCTGAGCCTATTTTCAGAGAAAAACGCCTAAAAAAACATACCCAAAGTAAATGAAGAATTGCTCCACAATCCTAAGGTTTATATGGATGATCTTTGTATCTATGGACATCTACAGGCTTCACAGAATCTATTCCCATTGTCTAAAATAGTGTAGCTACTACTATGACTGAATAAACTGGAATAAACTAAAAGATCAAATAGAATTTTTTGGTCTCGCCTGAATTTATTATTTTTTTGACAAAAGAAAACACCCTGCTAACAATGATTCCATGAATATAGACACTATTGATCACCTTCAGTAACTCCTTTCCAACACAGGAACAAAAGTTGATAGAATTAGAGCAAAGGACAAAGCCTCCAGAAAGGTTTAAGTCCAGATAACACCAGGCAGACAGTGCATTTGGAACAGTTTGGCACACTGTTGTGCCAAACTGTTCCAAATACATTATTTTAATTTTCCAGTAAAATCTGTCTGGAAAATACAACTCATATCCATTACAGAAGTCTATTACTGTCTACTAGAGCTTTTAGAAATGAAATTTACCTTGTGTTTCATCAACTTCTACCTTTGTGCACAACTAAAATGAATAAAACCATATAAACATGGATTATTTTGTCTCCAAATGGAGTAGTTTTATTAAGAACTTACTCCAAACAATATAATAATATATCAATAATAATAATAATACACTTCAGTAAAAATCTAATATAAAGTTGAACATATGTGCAAAAATATATGATAAATTCAATTAGAATAAATATAAATATCAAAATTAGTGCAAATTTACTAAACAAAATAACTAATACAAACATTCAAAACACAAACAATTGCAATAAAGTCCAAAAATGTCCATGTGTTATCATCAGGTGGGGGGCTGGTTTATCATTAGGTTGGGGGGGCTGGCAGCAGACTGAACTGGTCCATGTGTTTCTGCAAGAAGCAGTTTTATTTGCTGTCAAATAAGGCTGTCATCCTCCAACCTAGGAAAAATGAAGACAATCATGATTTGAGACTTTTTCCTTCTCATGAAATGATAGAATGTTATTTATTTTTGACAGAAAAAGTGAATAAATCCTCAAACAATCATTGATTAATTATAAACTTATCTACTTATGTGTAAAAATAACAATACAATGAGAAATGAGACTGAAAAAATACTACTATAGTCAACAGTGTTTGCATGTGTATAGTATAAAATGTAGTATTATTGTTATTATTATTACTATTAGTTTGTAAAAAAGATATCAGTAAGATACAACAACTTACTGGGTAGATGTTCATCCTGTTTTGAGTTCATATCCACAGTCAGATCTCAGTCAGATGTTGAACATTCAGCTGCTTCTCTGTAGTGTCTGTTGTTTACACGCTAGCACGCGGCTAACAGCTAACACTTCACAAAGCTTACCAGTAACAGTCGGGAAAATACACTGTCACTCACTGTTACTCACTAAAACTCTCTAAAATGACTTAAAACTACGAGTAAAGTCGGGAAATATAACTATAACCAGCACACAGATGTCTCTGCCGTAGCGTGTGTGCCGCAGGTAGCGTGTGTGTCCCAGGCCAATATGTGCATGCGCCCGACGTGCGCAAAGATGCCAACCTTTCACCTTTTACGCATGCATTTCCTGTCCAGAGGGAAATGTAGTTCATGGAATGTGAGGTGTCATTGGATTCAGGAGAATCTCCTCTTTCAAACGCCTACAAACATGGCCGCCTTATCCCTCGCCAGAATAAGATATAAATGAATTAATAGTGCATATCGGCGATTAAAAATAACTTATATTTCACCACACACACATTAAAGATCATGTTTAAAGGTGACTTTTATCACTAAAGTACATTTTAGATGTATTTTTATGAACATTAGGGTCTTAACTTTGAGTAAAAGTTGAAACAAATTTCCATTGTCCAGATTTATTATATGTTAATAATTAATGAAAAATTACACTATTTTCTCGGCCCACCCGTGGGCCGATCGGGCTAAAGGCGATAAGCAAATCTTGAATGATAGCAACTAAATTTGAATAATTACATTTACTTTAAGAAAGAACAAAAAATTAGGATATCTCTATATAAGCAGTGGCTTTACCATTGGATATATGTGCAAAGCTTTACTGATATTTACTAAATATTGAAAAAAATTAAAGTGACAAATGGAAATATTGTGTAGATTTACAGTTTTATTCATTATGTTCCCCCTCTATCCTGAACTAATTTTAAAAATGATTGAGTTTCCTAGTGTGCACATGTACTGCACCATGTTTCTTTTAAAACTCTTCACTTGATGTACTCTCCATAAAAACATGTTTCTTTAATTCACCTGACTCTAGTTGCAGAAAAAGGTCTGTCCACTGCAATTTTGTGTACTAGACCATTTGTGCTACACCTAGAAAAAACATCTGTCAGCACAAAACCTTTGGATGAAAAACAAGTTTTAGTGAAATTATTTTTCTACATAGTAAATGTTTATGCACATGTTATATTTACACAAATTTACAGTCAATGGAAAAGCCAGTAATAAAGAGCTTTTCCCCACTGCTAAGGTGGGAATGAAGGATATAAAAGGCTTTACATTTTCTTTGAACAGATCCATAAAGTGGTAGAAGCGAGACTTGTTTTTCAAGTACTTTTTGAACACTGGTGAGCCACAGGCAAACTCAGAACTTGGTAAAGGTTAAAAAAAAAAAAAAAAAACTAAACTAGAGGCACCGTGTAACAAAGAAAGCAAGAACATAGGTCATTAATTGTGTTTTAATAACATTATGGAGTGAGAAGGAAATTGTGCTATCAGCCTTGGCAGAGGTCTATGCTCTCCTAGTGCACTTTCCAAATGCCACAGGGACCCGGGCAGAGCTGTATGAAAATCCACTGAATTTACCTCGGAGATAATGTGCATAACTATCTTAGTCCTTTGTCACAGTCTTATTAATTTCATCATCTGGGACACTTTATTCAGGTTTTGTCTCTTTGCCCATTACATGTTTTTTTTGTGGTGACCTTGACTAATATTCCCAGTTACCTTATTAAACAATGAAGCTAAATGGTGGCCTGAACAAATACAGTAAGCATACACAGTGTATCACAAGTTAAACATCTGCCTCATATGAAAGCAAACAGTTTGAACACTTTGAAGTTTAAACAATTCACAATCACCTTTGTTGTGTGAAGGTTATCTACACATCTTGTCAGACAAGTGTGACTTTTCCCTTTGCGTCTGTTATTCATTTAGCAGGAGTGTTGGATTGTAACAGCTGAACTGCTATGAAAGCGCTGACTCGAAACATGGATGAAATCAAAAAGGGTGAACCTTGAAAACTAACATAGAGGGAATATTTAATGACTTCAAAGATTGAAGTTAGTCAGGTCTGTGGGTATTTGTTAAAGGTTTGGTTAATGAAATACTGTATAATGTAAATAAAAATCAGTTTATGTGATTAAAGAAAATATCTATTTTATATCCTGTATTTTGTAAAACTGGATAATCACTCACCTAAAGATACATTTAGCAGATTTTGATGTTTATATTAGTCACCCTAGTTAAAGCTGCACCTCCACATCCCCTTGAAGAGCTGAAGCAACAGGGTACAGTGGAGAAGATACATGGCACTTTAAGAAATTATACTGAAATCAAAAACACTCTGATACGGTCTAAAGGAGTAAATCTGAACACTATTCACGTATTAAACACATTGTGATGACTCCCATCGAGGACAATAGTTAATGATCTATTCTACGGTAATATGAACTACAGTTTGCACTTCCATCATCACCATGTCTTGACTGATACCTTGATTTTTCACAGGAGATGTATAAGAATTAATTCTTTTTACTTAACATTTTGCTTGTTTGTCCGTTTCTGTTCATACAAAAATACATGAGGTCTATTATAGGCACTCATATTCAGTGCCAGGGTCTGTAGTATAGACAGCCCATTTTACATCAAGCCAAAATATATTTTTTGTGACATGTTGTCTTTCTTTTCCAAAATTCAAGTGTAAACAAATATTTATGTGAAAACATACAGCTCAAACTTTGTCCCTGTTCTTCACACAGTGGAAAAAGTGTGAGAGCTGCAGACTCAGAGTGAATAGAGAGTGGGAGAGATTAGTGAGAAAAACAAATGTTCTGATTGTGTCACAGCAGTTAAATGCTGAAACACAAATAATATACTCTCACTACCACATTACCATAAGAGAAGCTTTTGAGGAAATGCTGAGGAGACATCCTCTTGTATGTGTGATGTGAATACCTGTGTTTAATTCACCCCCGAGTACTGTCTTACAGTCAAACATTTATAGGCTATGAGACCAAGAATGGTATTATAGCTGTATTGGAAACATTTTTGTTCTGCTGTAAGAGCACAAACAGCATAATGTTGTTTTTGGTCGTAGGTACAATACAATACTGCCAAAAGGGGCAGAAAAACATCTTGAGTAAAGCAAAATGAGAAAATACATTCAGAGGGTTGGCTCTCTGCTGGTAAATACACCATTACACACTTCTCGTAGGTGATAACTGAGAGGAGGATATTGGTCTGTTTGTCTGTTAGCAATCCAATCCTTTCAACAAATTCTTATGATTTGAGATGCTTGAGGAGGATTAAATTCTGGTCATTGAAACTCAAAAGTTAAGGTCTGGAAAATGTGCTAACACAAGGATCCTTCTGATTTGATTGTCTCTGTGTGTATGAATGTAGTGTTATGTGCCACAAGTTTGACTTTGAAAAACTGAAAGTCAAGGTCAGAGTAGAAAATGTTTTTTTCTCTTTGAAGTTTGAACACAATTATCTCGGGACACTTGTCTTACAGTGAGTTTACTTTTTAATTTAACCTTTATTTACCCAGGTTTATGCCATTGAGATCAATTATCTCTTTTTTTATGGGATACCTGTCTTTACATGGTGGGAAGGAAGCCAGAGTACTCGAAGAAAACCCACACAGACACAGGGAGAACATGCAAACTCCACACAGAAAGGTCTGGTGTTGGAATTGAACCAGGGTCCTTCTTGATGTGAGGTACAACATGCAAATTGCAATCAGACAACCAATGCTAGCGATCTCATAACAATGATCAGGGAGGAGACTTTGAGAAGTTAATATATAGTTTAAAACCTGTCAAGACAAGCAGTTATCCCCATCCCCAACCATCAACCGCAGCTTCTTAATCTGGATGGAAATATCTAGAAATTACCCCTAGCAACTGTGCTAGGCACCAATAAACTGTGAATTGGAGCTACCTTTAAGTGTACAAACAGATCCAATTTGAATAAACGAACACGTGTTGTCCACTTGAACTAATATCAATCATGTCATTTAAGTAGGTGATAGCAAGTGCCAACAAACATCCACCTAAAAGTAATGAAAAGCAGATCTAAATTAGCGTGCTAACAAGCTTAGCTAAGCGTGTTGTTTTTTTACAAATAAAAAACAACACACATGGTAGCTTCAAAAGGATGCTTAATATTCCTTTCTTCATATCTAATGCTATGTTGTTGGTGCACGTGCACTTCCCTATCTAGATATCTCGCTACTTAGTTAACTGAGCCTTAAGGCTTGATGAGAAAATACTGTCATGCTGAACATGCAAACCTACCTTTGTCTTGCTGTTTTTTCTCCTCTTCCAGCTTCTTCTTTTTTCTCTTCTCAGCACCAGAGGGATAGCTTCTTTTTTGTGACATGTTGACAGGTTTACGTTCGCCGACCACCCAACATGTCTGTACGAGCGAGGTCTGTCAATGGCGAGCGCGTCTCTGCTAGAAAATGCCAATGCGGGGAAGCATGGGGCCCCCTAGTGGGAGAGGGGGCCCTAAGCCGTCGCATAGTTCGCTTATGCCTTGGGCCGGCTATGCTTTCAGGTTTGGTAAATCCCAGTCTGGGCACTAAATAAATATTTGCATCTACTCATCCAAATCACTTGGCACATTCTGACACACACACATATTGCATATTCATCAAGGAAAACATACTATCTGGATTGCACAAGCTATCTTACCTATTTGAGAGACACAACAAGTGGTGCATCCTGTTAGTAGATACACTCAGTGTTGTACCTGAACCAGTTCATTGAACGATCCTTCGCGAACAATATCATATTTTTGACGAACGTGAACGACTCGTTCACTTTTGCCAAATGAACGGGAAGTTGTGAGCGCGGTTATTCTGGCATTTATTGAACTGCGCTCTTATGTAGTTCACATTTCATTCTTATCACATTGTAATTATTGAGTCCTATAAGGTATAAAATGGGATCAAAACACAGCATTATCATAGATGTCATTTTTGTATTATTCTGAACCAATTTTGGCAACATAATGTTGTGGAATAGCCAATGAGAAGCGTTTTGGGAGGGGCAGAGGGAGAGAAAGAGAGGGGTGCAGAGAGTTTTTGGGAGCGGAGAAAAAGAGTTAAATGTACAGAGTGTGACCGGCGACCAGAACAGGTGTTGTCCTGTTCTTGGAAATAAACATTGAAAACGAAGCTCACTGAAACCGCTCCTTGTGTTCTAAGAACCTGCAGAGGGAAGTTAACCCCGGGGTAAGGTGTTTACCTTTGGCCCTGGAGGACGGCATTTTCCCCTGATTTCCTGACTACGGTCAGGATGACGTCAGGAACGTGTTGCAGGCACCAGAATATGGCACCTAGCGACAGATATATGATACCTGGAAAATAGGTAGAAACGTATTAAATGAAGGAGACAATCACTTGTGTTGCGAGCTCACCGAACTCTATCTCAGTTATGTTTTATTCACATTTCACAATTAACAATACATTCCCTATCTGCCTAACCTGCTTGCATAATCCTTTAATTCTTTACCCAGCATCATATGACACTGTATTTTCCCTATCTATCTAGACATTATTATTCACATGTTCATGGAATATCCACAGCGTTCAATATCACCTCAAATACATTAGTTATAAAGCTTAATATACAGTACCCTTGAACGATGCACTTCAGCTAAATCCTGTAAACACATTATCCCTTTTCCAAAGTCCATTTGGTCATTATATTTAGTTTGTAGCATTTTTAAAATGAACGTTTATTTATTAAGATGCTACTAGCATCAGGACCCATACAAGAGAGTAGCAGTAATAATCACCTGGAACACATATTTACATTGCATAACAACATGTCATAGTCTAAAACAATTTACCACTAACAAGATAACACTGTAGGCATTATGTGAACAGAAATAATAAAATGTAGCCAGCCATTTACCATATCAACATGTCAATCTAACTTAAATAATGGAGGAGTGATGCCTCAACACGTGCGAGCCGCCATCTTAAGTCATAGCATAACTACGGCATAAATGGTTGAATCTTTACCAGTACATTCTACACATAAATTCGACCCAAATTTCAGTAGAAAAGTTACAGAAAAGTACATAAACATTAAGTGTTGTTATTGTGTAGTTTTTAAGGATTTACCCACCTGGAAAATAGGTAGAAACGTATTAAATGAAGGAGACAATCACTTGTGTCGCGAGCTCACCGAACTCTATCTCAGTTATGAGAGGAGCTAGGCTACTGCGCATGTTCTAAGACTAGGTTGCCAAGTTCAACCCGTGTCCTGCACTGCCACCTAGTGACCAAAGTTATATTGCATTAAGAATGAAAAAGAATCAAATGTATCACATACTGGGTCTCAAAAAGTATTAATAAAACAAAACCATTTTCACAATATTAGACAAAAATAAAACAATCACACTAATGTGATCACACTTAGTGGGCATCACAAACGGTTAATAATAAGTTTACAATAATAACACAAAAAAGGAACGAAAAAGTTCATTTTGGGATCCATGAACTTCTAGTTCATAATTTGGAAGAATGAACGATGAACTGAACTAATTCATATTGAGTAACTTGAACTGAACTTTGAACTAGTTCCTAATCAAGGTGAACTTTCCCAACACTGGATACACTGTATAGCCAAAAGTATTCACTTACCTGCCTTCACTGGCATATCAACTAGACATCCCATTCTTAATTTGTAGTGTTTACTATGATGTCTGTTCAGCCTTTGCAGCTATAACAACTTCAACTCTTCCGGGAATGTTTTCCACAAGGTTTGGGAGTCAGTTTATGGGAATTTTTGTACAATGACATTGGACAAGGCCTGGCTCACAGTTTCTGCTCTAATTCGTCCAAAAGATTTATATTCGGTTAAGGTCAGGACTCGGTTCAGGTCAGTTAAGTTAATGTACATAAAGGTCTCTCATCCATGCCTTTATGGACCTTACTTTGTGCACTGGTGCACAATCATGTTGGAAAAAGAGGGGGCTATCTCCAAACTGTTCCCACAAACTTGGGAGCGTGAACTGTCCAGATTCTTTGTCCAAAATCTCTTGGTACTGAAGCAAGAGATTTTTGTCATTGTGGTCTTTCCACTGGTAACGTTTAGCTGTGGCACTGTGCCATGGCAAAATCCCTGCTGCCACACCATGCATTTCATCAGAATCAAAATCACTTTGTCATTTGCATACACCATGGAAATTGCACATGAAAATACAATTTGTTGTAATTTTGTTGTAATATGACATTGTAGAACACTGCAATGTCATATTAAACTCTATAGATTAAGAATGGGATTGTCAGACAGTGTGTTTGGATCCAAATGCAACACACGTCAGGAACAGATGAAGGTGAAAGGTTATTTTATTAAATAAGAAGTTGGAAGGGGTCTGGAATGACAGAGACAAATAGGACAATAGACAGGTTTGCGGGGAGACAGGCAGGACATTTTCTATGATGACAGGCAGACTGGTTAAACAGGAGACCAACAAGCAGATGAATCCAGGTGAATAGGAACACAGACAAAAACTACATAGACTGGCAGGAAATAGGAATTATCATCTGACAAAAGACAGAAGGCAAAGTGGAAAACATATACAGGAGGTGATGAACTGCAGCGAAGGGAACAGGTGAATGTAGTTGACAGATGAGGTGAGACACAGGTGGGAAATCTGGAAACAGGAAATAAGGACACAAGACAGGACACAGGATGAAGACTACAATATAAAACAGGAAATGACAAACAACAGAATAACAAGACAGGGATTGGAGACAGACGTGACAGAGATGTCACTTAAATATATTTCAAGGCAGGTGAGTGAATACTGTTGGCAGTAGGTTTAATCTTCGATGTGTTTTGTTTAACCAATCAAGATTGCACAGGTTTTTACACATGCAAACTTGTAGTAAACCAGGACTTAATTTGTAACTGGTTTTTATATGTGTCAGTTAGTTGATTAAATGCATTTGAAATGAAGGCCATCTTTTTTTTTCATATGATTTACTGAGCTGATGAAACATCAATTTGAGAGATTTAACAGTGCTTTCTCTTGAATACCCTAAAATACTGTGCTGCAATTGGCCCAGCTGACCAAGTCCTTTAAACTTCACTCTAAGCAGGGCCTGTGTGACAGTGGAGGGCAGGTGGATTATAAACCTCTCTATAACCCTGTCAATGAGCAGCTTCACTTCACTCAGTGGGTGAGAGAAAGTGTGCATGTGTGCACTCACTTGTTTCCAGGTGCCAAATGTGTGTGCATGACTCTCTTCCAGTGATGGTCTGGGATCACAGGAAAGAAAAAAAGAAGAAAGACAGGGTAGGAGGTTAATCTGAGGTTGGTACAGTTCATCAGATTCTAGACGTGATGTGGCAGCGGCAGGAGCAGAGCAGGCAGTAGGATCTCAGCAGCCTGGAGAGCTGAATACAAAACTGAGACATCAACAAAATGGACTAACAGATCCAATTTGATAGATTCCTCACACTAAGAGTATCACTTATGTTTAGCAATTTTGTGCTTCGTTAACATTTAAAAACAAAAAAGTAAGTTGTTGACAGTGTTCTCTGGTATCTCTGCCTTCAGAAAAAAAAATCCCAATGGTATAATAGCTTCACACATATCCCATCAGTGAGGCCTCTTATCAATATATTCATGTAGCATTAAAGGTACAGCCATGTTTACATATGTTAATGTGTGAATAAGATGAATCTTGAATTTAGAAGTCCTTTCATAACTGAAAGGAGGAGTTAATTTTAGCTGAGGGATGTACTGATACAAGTAGAAAAAAATATGTATTACAACATTAACATATCGTATAGTTTGAGCAGAAAATGTTGTAGTGCATCAACATGTTACCAAAAAGGCAGCCCAAACACTGTCAGCTTTGTGCTATGTTGTTGAGAGGTGAGGGTAGAAAATGCAAAAAGCCATTCAGATTAATAATGCTAAGCCTTCAGAGGCAGCAGCCTCTTCTGCTGCCATACGAAAAGACTGAAAGTGAGCCCTGGCATACGCTCTGCTGGATTACAGAGAAAAACACCTTCCATCAAAAAAGTGATTACAGCACCTCTTAACCAATGTGTATGCAATGAGGGAGCTGAATGAATGAATAATTATGGCTGACAGAAGCTGGAAGGAAAGTGAGGAGAAGAAAGAAACAGGAGAAGGGGAGGAAGGTTTGCACAAAGAGGTATTTAAAGGGTGACATTCATGAATAGTGCAGTACTCATAAACTGTACGGTTAGTGATTATTTTGTTTCTCAAAAATACATTACGTGATCAGTACATTTCCTTCCGCTCTAAAGGCCTTTGATGAGTATGAAAGGAAGAATGGAAAAAGTCAGTTTTACAAGAAAAATACCTCCTGAAGAGGGTGATGTTTTATCACAAAGACTGAATACACTGAAGCCTGTTTACAATGAGATCAATGGAGCATTAAAATAATTCAGAGAACATTTGTGAAATGAATAGATGAACAGGGCTTGTATTGAATTAAGATTGTTCTTCATTTTAAAGCTTTGTTTATATTCAGGAGGTATTGGTGCAATAAGACACTCTAGATACAGAACAATTCAGTTTCCAAAGGGAGTTCGATTGTATTGATTTCGTTCTGAGGAAAATGAATAGGTTTTCACAACCACGCACTGTTCACATTACGCTGAGCATAGAAGTGAACTGGGACTGACGCATGAATTAACTTTGTCTTTGGTGGGTTGAGCTTCTATTCAAATGCCATATTAAGACATGCTAAGCCATACTAGGACTCTAAAAAGTGGCATCTGTATACCCACTCACTTAAAAATGAACCCATACATTGTTAAACATGGGAAACTATAGTTACAACAGTGATGGACTGAGATGTAACAGCTCCTTTTGTTACAGTACAAGTGCCCCAAATGCTAGACAATTGTCCAGGTACTCAGCATGAAGAATGCACCTCAGCAGACAGGAAGTGTGCTTCCAGGCTGCTGCGCTTGTTAGAGCAATGACACGCACAGACCCAGGCTCAAAATGTGTAACATATTAGATTTAAAACCTTAGGAAAACTGACCATGTGTCTAAGTTACAAAAAATCTTACATAACCAACACTGTATGACACTGTCAGCCATAGAACACATCAGTTACCAACAAAATTATGCCATAGAATGTTTAGTCCTTTCAAAATACTTAGTTGAACCAAATGTGACCTCTTTATATGGAGGACTGATCTATTGAATGTTTATTCTTTTTCGCTTGGCTTTTGTACTGAAGACCCCCAGTCATTTGATGAAGGAAACTGTTTTCAGAAAACATACTGAACAAGAGCTAATAGCAGATTGAAATTACCTATATAGTACCTCAGGGATTCCCCGAAAAATTTTACTGAGCCTGCTGGGTGACCTACTAGAGAAGCCCAGTGCCAGCCCACCGTGTTGTTAACAATACTTACACCAACTATAGTCCAACTAAAAGGTACACTGACTTAATCCGTGTTAGACCTGTAACCCAACTGATTAAACACTTAGCTACCCAGGAACTCACTTTTAAAGGTTTAATTTTTGGCCTAAACACACACCATTAGTGTTGGTCAGGGTCACCTGTGACCAGATAGAAAACTCCCTTCAAAATAAAACAATTCGGGTCACAGGTTAGTGACTAACCTGTCAATATTGACAGGGAGGTCACACCTCCACAACAACATCGGCTGTTTTTAAAAGCACATCATTGCAACATTCAGTTGACAGTGCATTTTTTTCAGGGTAGAATTTTTTTTCAATTACCGTGTATGTTGTACAGTATCATGATATTGTGATATATCATAACAAAATCCTAATGTTGCATCTTAGCATCTAATTAGTTCCTGTACACACCCCTAATCATTAGTAACTTTAAATGTGAGACAATAAACCAAAGTATTTCAGTAGGTCTTAGCATAAAGTTTTATGATAATTTCTAGTGGCTTTATATTACAAGAATTTAAAAAAGAAAATCCTGCAATTATGGCTTTTAGTTTTGGAGTGCCACCCTAACATTTTAAGTAGCCCCATTTGACCATATATTTTTAGTTTTTTTTCAAAAATACAAAGGATTCATATGAATATTTGAGTTGATTTGACTTGGTTGGGTGTTGGTTGGTGTTTTTACATAGTAAATAAAAACAGACTTTTTGGTGAGTCCACCCTCACCAGCAAGGGGTCTTGTCTTCAAAAGAGTGTCAGTATCGGGGCAGGACTCTGAAGGGTAAGAAAACACTGCAACATCTTACACTCTGAACATCAAAATGCAACAAATGAAAGGCATAAAATTCTCTGTGTGAGCATTGCCAACACCAACAGACCACAGCATCAGGTAAAGGTGCAGCCAAGCAATTCATCACTGATAAATACAGGCCCGTTTCTATTTCTATGGCAACTGTTTTTACTCTGCTTTAATACACTTCTACACATGTATAATTTTGTTATGTCCAATCCCTCCTTTACATGTCATTCCTTTTTACCTTTTTAAATCAATCTCACCCTTCCTCTTCCTCTCTCATCCATTTCTCTCTCCCCTGCTTGCAACAGTGTCTTGCCAGAGCTCTTACCTTTTCCCCCGTAGGGCTGTGTGTCTGCTGTAATGAATTGTAGTTAATTGCCATCTGGGACCTAAAGCCTTAAATATAACTCTCAGGACACTTAACCTGGGTCACTATGAATGATAAACACACCTTAATAAATGGGCTTAGGCTTGGAGCACAGAAGAAAACCATTCCTCTCTTAAAGCTCCACAAAAGCACATGCATATTATGCTCTGAGTATTTTTTAAAGTGAATCGATTACTCTGTTGCGTACTGTGGTTTAACCTGCTGCTTTATTAGAAAAGCAGAAGATGATTTTATATATATATATATACATACATACAAATTAGCTTATAAATCTGATCTCATTTTGAAGTTTTTTGGCAATTTTTTTGATTAAGTAACACTGCCGTTGGCCAGATTACTCATTCCTTGCTTTCCTTTTTGTATATCAAACACCCCCCACTAGCACCCCCTACTTCCCCATATCAATGATAGAGTAGCCCCTATGAATAAAATACTGGAACCCATCTCTGTAGCAGTACAGAGAGAAGTTCTCTACCTGCAATAGCAAGATGAATACACTTCAAGCTTGTTGTTGGTAAGGCCACAACAATATAGAGCCCCATCTGGCAAAACTTAACCTTGGCCATTTTTTTTTTTTGGCAGTGAAGGTCTGCTTTCTGATAATGGTGATGGCAGCTTAAAACAGAATCCAAGTTTAAAGAGGCTTCTGAACTGAACAGACTGTGTGATACATTTTAACAGGTTCAGCTAGAATATTAATTTAATCTTCATTCCACACTGTGTGAACCTTAGGAAAAGTCAGCATGGCCAACATCACAATGGAGAGCTGTTCATTATTCTTCATGCAATAATAAAACAACTAAATAGCTCACAAGACAAGATGAGACACGAGATTGGGTTCATGAGATCGAGATGAGACTTTAAGAAAGCTAAATTACAAATTATATGAATGGACAACACACTTTTATTTAATTGAGTTGCACATGGATTTTGTAACTCTGTAAGTGTTAACTTTTAATGAACTTCTTCCTTTTAATGAACTTCTTAATGAACGTCTTCCTCTATGAATTGAAACCAACATAAAATGTTATAAAAGTTAAAATAAAATAATACATTTCTCCTTTTTTCAAAATCAAATCTGGTACTTGACTGTGGAAGTTGTGGGTCATGGAAACACATTGGATTTTCGAATAATATTTGACTAGTTTCCAGCAAATTTCGAATAGTGTTTTGGACCAAAAGTCACATCCCTAGTTAGATCATACAAACACAATCGTTTTGTATCTGAAAGGAAATTTCAAGGGACCTTTGATAACCCTACACACAGAGCACTGTAGACTATCTATCAACCAAATGTAAACATACAAGCAATGATGTAACATTAGCTCTACTGTCTATGAACATTCGTCTATATGGAGAACATTGTTTGTCCCATGTCCAATCAGCTGTTTTAGCAAAACACCAGCAGCAATGTTAGTGGATGATAACTTCTGCACCATTAACAGTATTATCAGAGTCATCACTAAAGCTTTAATTTCTGACCTAAGTTGCTGAACTTACCATCAGATTGAAGTTTATGTTTCTTTGGGAAGACAATGTTCCACTCGGTGATTTGTCACCTCATTGGCTGTGTAAAGAGTTTATCCCAGATACTCACATGTATCCCGGATCGTGGATACACGGAGGGCATGAACATTGCCTCTTCGTTCCAGGTTTGTGGTCAAAATACTGTCTAACTACTCATTTAGGTGTTTTCTTGGGTTTTTAGAACCAACGACAGCACATGTAGTTCCCAAACTACTTTTCCTCTTGAAGATGTCCATCCTTTTTACTATCCTTGTCACTGTGTTAATAGCAGAGCTAGCTAGCAAAACAAACTGGAGAATGTGAGAATTGAAGTGAAAAGCATTGGTGGGAGGAGTTCAGGAAGTAGAGCGGAAACAGGTCAAAAACTTGTCTATAGGAAAAACCTGTGTTTTCCGACATGTTTCTGGCTGCTTGCTGGATAACAAATCTTGCGAGAAAGAATTTTAACGCGACGGAAAATCTCTCCAAATGACATCTCATTACACCCCTACTAAGTACGTATTTATTATTGTTTCTATTGACATATAAGATTTCCTATATGGATGTTGGCAGATTTGAGTTTGAGCTAGGACAAAAAAAAATCAGCTCCCTAAAATCGACAACTGTGGCTTGAAACTGAAAATCCTACAGAAACAGGATAATTGATAATGCATCTAGAAAAATAAACGGACAAAAGGTGATAGATTCAAACTCAACAAATCAAGCTCCAGGCACATTTCCTAAAAAGCAATATAACATTAGTACAACTGTCTAGTTTCTGCCTGATTCAGCCTTGGCAGGGATTCATGTAGCTGGCAAGAAAATATCTCTGCATCAAAGATGTATTATTGTTGTACATCACCTGCTGAGGGCACAGCAAGCACTGGACTTATGCAGGTTCGTGAAGGAAAAAGTAGAGGTAATATTTTTAAAAACATGTCTAAAAGCAACTAAGTTCTACGCTAACAAAGACTATTACAAGGTTACAGCATTGCTGTGTTGCAGTTCTCAGAAGTAACACAAATAAGTCAAAAACTGCCAACTTTGGCTGGGGGAATGTAGGAGCAGAGTAAGCATTTTGAATGACACAATCAATGCAAAAAATATGAACAAAACTCAAACAAGGAAGCTCTGTGTTTGGGATTGTCTCTTAATGAATTTGGTACCATAAATAACAAAGCACAAAGGTAAATAAAACAACCAATAAGACAATGCAGTTTGGACTGTGCTGATCTGACTTTATATCTGTAAAGCATGTAACTCCTGTCGTCTGATATGACAGGATTCGTAGTACCCTGCAACCTTCCCCAAAAGTAAAATACTTAATCTGTACAAACAAAACCATTTGTTTCGGTGTTCTACCAAATGGTGCTTACACAGATAAACACCATTACCACATCTTTATTCTCTTAGTCTTACCCTGAGGAAACAAGCCGAGGCAAGGAAATACTCTCTGATGTGATATCCCCAGCACAGATGCATTTACAGTGTGTTATTAATCACAGGAAGATCATTTGCTCCTCCAAGCCGCCCAGGAGCTTAATTTCATTTGTCCCCATCGATTTAACGGCCATTTCAGAAACAGAGGGTGGTGTGGGGAGTGTTAGCTCAATACAAGCTATTGATCAGAACCTAAATGACCTTGTGTACACAGTGACTGGAAGCCAACCCAGAGATGTAGAAGAAATCACATCACTCAAAGGTTTCACTGTAGTTTCAGGTGGTACAGTAATCTGAAGATGAAAGAGGTCAGACATGGTTGGAAGTCCTGCTGTTTGACACCATTTACAGGTTAAGCTAGACCTTATTATTCATTCAAATAACACACAATGTACATCTGCCCACACATGCATCAGTCCTCTTCTCCAGAGCGTAATTAGCGTTTCTGCTCATATTCCACCCCGTCATAGTCCACACCTCTCCATCCCCCAGGTGTACTGTCATGACAACCGATTCCATGCAAGTTATTTTTTGTACATCCATTCGCCTTGGTTAAGGGAGTCAATTATGAACACCTTGCGACCTTTAGTCCTTTCATGCCGAAACTAGTATTCCCAGGTACGGAGCCACATCACAGCTAACTAGAGCCTAGGGGGGCCCACGCTCTCTTGGTGCGCAAACAAACATTGTTTACACGAATTACATGCTATAGGAGATGATTAACTACCCAGCTGAACCCCAGCTCTGCTTTGGCAGCAGTCCCACAACACAATTTATGAGGTTTTGTGCATTTGTGTGTGTGCATTTGTGTCTATGGGGGAGGAGGAGCAGGGGTTAATAGAATGAGACTGCAATGCTGTGAAGCCACCATGCAGGAATTAGTGGTACTAAATGAACTACTCTTTTGTTTGAGGCCATTTGATTACTTGGGTGGCAGTGGAGGGTGATTCCATTCACATTTCTAATCCTGATCTTGTTATAGTACAACTCCCCCCTCCACATATCTGCCGTCTTAGGTAAGTATGTGTACTTGTGTCTTTGTGTGAGTTAAGTAGGTGAATGATGGATATATCTCGTTGCCTGGCTTACCTTATCAACACGAGGGCCAGTATGGGTTTCATCAAGAGGTTGATGAAGCTGGAGATACAGGTAAGCCAGGCAGCTTTTGAGGTAGGGAACACACACACAGAACAAGATTGGCTTGTCTTTGCCGCAAAATGAATGGTGTTGTTGAAGCTGAGATAGTCAAAGAAGAAAAGGGGAGACCACTTTTAAGGCATAGGCTGCTTGATAAGGGCTCCACTGTGATTAAAAAAGCTAAAAGGAAAAGAAAAACACATTGCTTAATTCAGTTCTTAGTGATGGAAAAACGTCAAGGACTTTCTTAGGTTCGACACTGGTAATTGAAATGTGTTTGTATGGATTAAAAGGTGATGCGTTGATGGAACAAGTGTTTCATACATGATAAATGCATTTATTTAATTCTATTTCCAAAATGTTAGGGACTATTGTATGCTATTTTTATTTACATTTTACAGTGTCCTTTTACACAGCACTTTTGTACTGAGAATATTTCACCTTGACCAAGATTTTTTTTTCTTTTCAACAAATTGGACAATATTTCATCTTTATTCAGGACATCTGTGAAAATGAAATGGTGGATCATTTGGTTCCATCTCTGTCATGGCTCTGCAATGCCTCTAGATGTGGTAACAGAGCCATGATAATGATTCTGGAACGCTATGTAAAAGGAACACCCATCATTGGGTGTCCACCAATGGGTAACGGTTTTGATGGCATGTGGACACATATGCAGGTTAAAATGTCAAACTGTTTGTAAAGGCTAAGAAAAAGTCTATTTTTGAGCAGATCTGTTCCCCTTTGTACTCTCAAATATCAGCAGAAAAAAAATTGTATACACAGAAAACGGTGTGGTACCAGGCACAACAAACCCCACCCCTCACAAATATTTTAGCTCTTAGCTTGGACATTTGACCTTTCCAGGTTACTCAAGGTCAAAGGTTATGACAGTTTTGAAGCCCATGATTGTTTCCTATCTGTCAACAATAGTAAAAGAGTACTTTGGGGCCTGTGGTACTCCAGGCCCCAGTCTTGCTCTAGTGCAATGGAGCAGTAGGCTAACCTGGCTGACCCAGGGAGTGGGGTGAGGGGTGGGTACATTAAGCCCTAATCTCTAACCCTAAAAATGTATACATCCTACCACTCTATTCAATTGAAAAACACAAAGGCAAGAATGGTGAGAAGAATGTAATGGAGTAATACATTTGCAAATTAAGTCATATTTTTTGCAGTAATATGAGTATACAGATGATATTCTGTATTAGCTATTGTTATAATGGCAACAAATTTGTTTATGTAGTGTATTTGTTTGAGTTAATATCTGACATTTTAGAGTCAGAGTCACAATGTGGAACTTTTTATTTGAGTCTGTTTCCCTAAGATTTACACATTTATAGTGTGACTCTGTCCACTGTAACCAGCAGTTTTGTGTCTTTATCCTTCCCTATTGTTTCCGATCTCTGTGGGAGAGGGGCATATTTTGTGGTGTTCACTGTCTGGAGGTTTTTGTGTATCCATGCTACTTTTGTCAGGAGCAAAAACTGACAAAAGTTGTAGATGTGGGTCTCCTCCTTAAACATAACGCATCAAAGTCCAACACCATGTTTCTTTTTTTTAATAATTACTTTTTATAAGTTATAAGGACAAGGTCAGATTATTTAGTTTTGTTGCATTTTACACTAAACTGATTGTCACGCTCGATTCTTATTTACAGAATAATATCCATATTACCTGAACCTTTCTGCTTTGCTTTTATTGATGAACCCCAAGAAAGAGTGAACTGAGAAAAGCTACCATGACCCAGAGTAAAACTGAACTTGAGGGTTCATTTGGCAAAAAGGAGGCGACAGCTCTCCTCCATCAGGGGCTCATAACTCTCTAACGCCTGATCTAAAGCATAACATTTGATTTAAACAAACATCACAATATCACTATGTGAATCTGAAGAAATATTCAAGCATTGGCCACCTGCTATTTATTCTGTGCCAACCTTAACACAAGTGCTATTTCAAGAAATTGAGAGAAGTGAAGATAGACAGACACAGTGAATGAGGAATGATATTATACCACACAAAAGGGGGAGTAAAAAGTCAAGAAAACAAGACTGTAAGCTAAAGGGAATAAATTAAGAAGAACATGAGGGAAAGGTTTATAGAAACAGTACAAAACATGTTGGAGTAAGACCGAGTGAATGAATCAGTGAGAGTAAGACAAGAAGATTGTTGCACTTCAGCCAACATGTCGTCTACTCATCTTGTCACAGAGATAGAGAGTCCTGGTCGGGGGAATTGGGAGGAGTTTAAAAGCGTTGGATCACAGGCCCTCTGTGGCCATCACTGTCACTCATGTCTGGTGGTACAAGGCATCCTGGTGACATGTATAGATCCCTTGGGTCCACAATGGGACGAGACACCCTTTCATTCTCCCTTCACTGCTTCCACACCTCTCCTCATCTTTCCTTCCTTCTGCTAATTCCTTCCCTCTTCATTAGAAGTCTTAATCCATAAAGACCACCACTGACTAAAATCATCTACTGGTCTAAATGGTTTAATACCTGTTGATCCATTAATCCTATCATCTCATCTCATTTTCTGAACCCCCTTTATCCTCACTAGGGTCATGGGGGTCCACTCTCGTCCGCACAGAAAGGCACTGGCTGGTGTGGGAATTGAACCCAGGACCTTCTTGCTGTGATGTATGAGTGCTAATCACTGTACTGCCCCTTAAACTTATCGATACATGTAAAGAATTGGTATAAAATACAGTTTGTGATCTTCATGGTCATCAGATATGACTCATTTGGGCTTTCAGATACTCCATAGTTACCGTGGAAACACCATCATCTACTCATTTTAATTTGATTGTATTTTTTAAAATTAATTTAAGAAAAAAAATTCTGCCAATTGAAGAAGTGAAAATTATCTTGGTATAAGATTTTCCAGATCTATTGTCTAAAAATAAGTTATGTATATCTTACTGAAACATTACTCCTAAGGTGATTATGTCTCTAGTGTGATAAGATGTTTTGACTAGAAATGAAAAAAAAAAAATACACTTGGTAAGATTTTAATTGCCCAGTGCAACATTGATTCACCAATTAAAGCCATGGAGTTGGATCAATGACAGTGGATGTAGACTTATTTAACTGAAAAAGTCACTATTTTCAGTTTTCTTTTTCAAATATAATAACCTTTCAATTTAGTCTGACCTTTTATGAACATTTATATAGTTAGTGAACTATATACAGGAAAATACATGATTTACAATGACAAAAAATACAAGAAATGGTGATAAATCACTTAAAAGCTGTTACATATAAAAAAAGAAAATCATCAAAAGTGGCATTAAGGTCTTAAACCATCCTGAGGCTATATTTTCAACCAGGAAAATAATGTTAATAGAATTGGCCTAAGTGGATTTGAGGACTTTTGTGACTTTTGATCACCTTGACTGCAATAACTCCAAAGGCAAGAGATCATTTCACATTAAGATATTGAGCATTTTTGTGCTTTCATTTCCCTTGTCTTCAGATTACTTCCCTTCAAACTCTTCTTCACTACAAAAAGAGGTGTATAAAAAAAACAACATAAAAACACTATCTGAGGGAAGAGGTGCTCAAACCAAGTGAAATATCTGTCCATGCAACAACAAATTTCACTTGACAAAATTTATTGAATTAAGGTCATCAAATCTACAAATAAGCAGGTCTACACATATGACCATTATTTATTTTTAATTAACCTTTAAAACAAAATACAAAGATACATTATCTAACACTTCTATATATCTCAGTTGGTGTTTGTGAGTGTGTGTTGTAATGTATGTTAGAAAATAATCTTTCCATAAAATGTTCAGGTCAGTTGTTCAATGTGAAATATTAAACCAAATGAAAAAAATAAAATGTTAATTACTTACTTACATTATAGCTGGTGGGCTATAATGGTGGGAGTTTTTTTTCTTTTCCTATATGGAAACAAACTCAAGGAGCCCTTGTATGTGAGGTTACCAAGTGGTGTTGTCTGCTCTGCTGTCAGATGTAGCTAGCACAGCTAATAAACAAACATGCTAATGAGACACTTCCTATTAAACTGGGATAATTTAACACTTACCCTTCTAGTGATGATGCTGCTTCAGTTTTTGGATTCAATATTCCACAACTGAATATTTGAAACGAAGCTAGACTGAGTCCATTTGTAAACCTCCAGCCACTTGGAGGCTCTCAGAGAGTTCCCTCACTAAACTGACAGGCTGATGAGGTAACTGTAGATGTTAGCATACCACAAATCAGAGACGTCTTCTTCAGCTGAAGTGGAGATACTTTTGAAAAGCACCCCAGGGGCATTATACGTTAAATTTCTGCATATAAATCTCAATTTCACATGAACTGAAGTGATTTGTGCACTCCGATGGTCGAAGATGTTTGCTTCCATAACGTTTACAGTGGCCACGGTCATCATGTTGACTGTCGACATGGCGTCCTGACAACTAAAAGTCACGTGACATCTGGAGCTCAATTGTCTGCATGGGTTCTCTCTGGCTTGCTCCCACCATCCAAGCACATGTACTGATAGGTTAATTTAAATTGTCCATAGATGCCATTGTTTGTCTCTACTGGTGCTGTCAAATTATACATTTTTTAAATCTGATTACGGTTGCTGTGGATTAATTTTTATATAGAATATGCTAATATCGTGAGGATCAAGAAGTTTTTCACCCTGGAAAGTGAAATATTCTAACTCCATAAAACCCATACAAAGCACAGTATTTCATATTCATTCATATTCACTTTAAACTTACCACAGTCATGAGGGTTGCTGGGGCCTAGCCTATCACAGGTTCCCAGTTTATCATAGGGTTGACACAATGAATTCATTAATGTGGATTAATCCATCATTATGATTAATTTGATTAACCATTTTAACGTAATCAACACATTTGCAGCACAAAATTACTCTGAACGTCTCTGGCACATTTGGGGCACTTTATGCAGTTGTGAGCAGTTGATCTGGTCGTAACAGGCAGCAGAACCAACCCATAAAAATGGAAGGCACTAAACCGCACAATGGCCTCTTGATAGGAAACGTGAGTACAAAAAAACCTCAAGATGGAAGAAATGATAGTCATAAAATATTATCCACACTCTGAAGGAAAGACTTTTCTTTTTGTTAAAATACCTCTGGCTTCAAATCCACTAGGTGGGGGTTGCCCATCTTGTGACAAACCCATTAATTGCATCTTTATTCCCTTCTTTCTTGAGTCTGTTTGCTCATATAAAATTAAACAAGAATAATATAGATGAAAACTTAATTACCTTTAGTCATTAAGTTAATTTGTGATCTTCATTGTCATCAGATATGACTCATTTGGACATTAAGATACTCCATAGTTACCATGGAAACACCATCATCTTCTCATCTCAATTAGATTTTATTTTTGTAATTAATTTAAGAAAAAAATTCTGCCAATGGAAAAAGTGAAAATTATCTTGGTATGATAAGATGTTCCAGATCTATTGTCTAAAAATAAGTTATCTTACTGAAATGTTACTCCTTAGGATTCATTTATTAGCATTTTCTGAAAGGGATCTCAACATGTCTTCTATTAGGTAGGATACACCTCTAAAAGCTATTAAAGTAAATTAAAAAAAATATATTAAGAGCCTAGCTAGGAATTGACATTGCAAATTAGCCTTGCCTATAAATGCTTTCCAATGTGTGTTTGTTTTTTTTTTAAATAAAAAAAATAGAATACATAATTAAGTAAACAAATATGGTTCTCTTCTAATAAAACAAAGTGAATGTACAGAGGTTGCAGTTCTGTTTTTTTTTTTTTTTTTTTTACCAATTCAGTTTCTTCAGATTTAATAAAAAAAAACATTGTTTTGTCATGAAACTTTGTAATGCAGTATTTACAGAATTATGTTGGGGTTTTTTTACTATATCAAATGGAATTATGGCTACTTTTCATGTATTCTGTTCTCTATATTTTGGTTTGTACTCCATTATGTTCTTCTCACCATTCTTGCCTTTCTGTTTTTCTGTCTGCTAGTCTAAATGTTACCTGTCTACCTGTTACGGTCCCTGCCAGTGCTTTCATCATGAACATGTAAAACAACAGGGACTGACATGATGAAGACATCTCACAGCTTGTCGTGCTATGCTGTCATCTCACACAGCAAAATGTGAATCAGCGTCCTGGTAAATATGTAATCACACTCAAACATATACGTGTGCTTCAGTTAGGGAAGCTGTGATCTTCATTTGAGTCGACCAGAGGCTCTGGCCTTGTTAGAGGATTGAAGGACCCCGGGAAAACTCCTTAGAGTGGGACAAAAAAAGTGAGAGAAGGTGGGAAGTGCAGCCAGAATGAACAGCCACATTATCACATTTCCTGCCACCATTTTCCAATTAGTTGGCTATCGATCAGCACCAGCCTTGTGAAGCACAGACCTTTTCACCGACTGGGCTTGAAGCCACTTTCTGTCCAAGTTCTATCGAGATCTCCCCGCACAGTTGAAATCGACAAGCATGCTTGCCTGGGAAACTATCCAAGTATACTGGAATGATTTTGACTGTACCGCTAACATTCATTACATACAGTATCTTCTTTCTTTAATGCCAGAAGCAAATAAAAGCTAAATAACTTCACACAAAAATGCTACAGAGGCATTAAAAACATTTTTGATTAGTCTTTCTCGGATCTTCATCTTAAAAGTATTTGTTTAAAAAAATCTACGACAAGGACTCTGCAAGGTTGATGCAATCATGAGCATGAACATCAGCACTGGTTCCACATAAAAGCACCATTTTTCTGACAGCTGCCTTGATGAGCACTTGATTTTTTTATTTATTTTTTGTCACCCATGAAGCTATCACCTTTCCTCTCTTCAATTCTAAAGCCTGGCATCAGCCACAGTAAATTGCTCCGTCACTTTTACCTGAAGATGTAGTTGGGACTTTTACTACTTAGGATGTCATAGACGTCTCTGAACAATTTTTTTTTACGGATGAACAAGGAAAAAGTGTCATCATGACAGACTCTCTCTTCAACAATCTGATCTCCTTAAATAAATAGAGAAAGATAAAAGACTTGAATTACATACTATCACGCTATCAAATTACTGGCAAAAAAAACATGATCCCAAGAGGTGTGTGCATTAATAAATGTCCCTCTTTTGGCAAAGACAATACCATTTTTAAAAATGAATGGGAAGCTATTCTCAATAAATTCTCCCTTGATTTAATGTTACTACTCATCGATGAAGCAAAGTTACAGTGGGAGGAAATACGTCACCAAATAAAAGAAGCCAAGGCAATTGTTTGTAGCAAGAATGCTAATGAGGAAGACACTGCTACGTTGGTGAATCAAGTCCATGAACAAATAAATTAACTTTCACAAACCTTGACCAGGATCAAGATCAATAAGTTTAAAAGGGGACGAACAAGACTATTGAGAGGGACAAATTTATTCATGGCAAAGATATATTTATCCATCAAGATGTGCACGGTCCATCTCATTCAATACACCTAGCAGCGCAACAAGTGATGTTGATGAAGCCCTCACCCAAACCCAGAACCGTTTTTTAGGGACGCGAGAGGAATCCTAACATAGCTAAAAAGAAAGACACAAACGGGCGTAAGAGGACCTGCAAATTCAAGCATTCCTCCCATGTTGGACAAAAATGAGGAGACATCATTAACTTGTTGGATACTCAACAGTGCATCAGTTTACTTCCAAAAGGCCTTTCTTACACTCCTACTCACCAACAAAATGCTTTCTAAACTAAGGAGGCTCTTTATTGGTTATACCACAATCAACCTACAGCTTCACCTGCCACCCCCAGGACAGACTCTCCAAACACCCAGGTACTCCAATCCCATGGTTTTGTTAAAAAAAAAAAAGGTTAATCATGATGTGGAAAAATTGATAAACACTGAGTGAGGCCATGAAATGGCTTAGTAACAACAAAGATATACAGTAGTTATTAGAAAAGTGGACAAAGTGAATGCTACTGTAGTGTGGTGCATGAGTGCATACACACAAGAAAGTCTAAGACAATTTACCAACAATTTACCAACAACCATCACTCCACCTCTCTCTCCTCTATCCCCATGGCACAAGCTAAACATGATTTAAAACTTATTTTGGGTCATGCATTTGAAATACAGTGGATAAGCACAAACAAATACTACTTTCTGTAACTCGCAAACCCCAAGATTGCCTCCTTTTACCTTTTACCAAAAAGTCATAAAGATCCTCTCAATCCTCCTGGAAGGCCTATCATCAGTGGAATTGACACCATCACGAATACCTGTGATTCAGCATCCAAATACATAGATTTCCACATAAAACCACTTACACAATCTTTGGATGCATACCTCCAGGACACTACATATGTTTTGAAAATATAAGGGGGAATAAATTACAATCCAGACTACATTCTTATCTCCATGGATCTGGAATCCCTTTATACAAATATAGATCACTCAGATGGACTCTTAGCATGGACTCTTAAAACCATTTTTTTATTTAAAAAAACAAAACAAAAAGACTTGACAACCAGAACCAACTCCAACAAACTCAATAATAACTTCTACCTTTTTCAGGAAAAACTATACCGACAAACCAAGGGAACAGCAATGGGTACTGCATATGCCCCAAATTATGCTGGCCTCTATCTAGGACTGTGGGAACAGTGGTACATTCTAAATCAGAGGTCTTAAACTCTGGACCTCGAGCCACACTGTCCTTCATTTTTTAGATGTCACCCTGCTCCAACACACCTGATTCAAATGATCAGTTCATTATCAAGCTCTGCTGAAGCCTGATAACGACCCACTGCTTTGAATCAGGTGTGTTTGTGCAGGGTGACATCTAAAACATGCAGGACAGTGTGACTTGAGATCCAGAGGTGAAAACCTCTGTTCTAAATCCTAATAATCCCTACAAACTTTTTATCCACTATTATGGGCACTATATGGGGAACTTTTTTTAATAACTTCTGGCTCAGTTAAACAGTTAAAAGACTTTCACCAGTACCTAAACAGGATCAACCACAACATAAAGTTAAGCCTGGACTTCAGCACAACTTTCTGGATTTAAAGATCTATGTGCATCCAGAGGGGACCCTGCACACTACCAACCCACCAACAGAAACACCATCCTCTGAGTGGACAGCTGTCACCCAAGTAGCTTGAGCTCAAATATTACGTATGGACAATTCCAGAGACTACGGCGCATTTGCAACTCTGATATTGATACGCTTCTCTAATGTATGGGTGCTTCAAACAAAAAGGCGAAATGATAAAACTCTGAACTGTGCATTGTCAAGAACAAAATCAACTGAGAGAGCAAGACTTTTTAAATCTAAACCTAAAAAACAAGGAAGTAACATAATTTTCTGCTATCTCCAGTACGCCAAGCAAACTAACAAAATTAAATAATAAACGTAACTGGGTTATTCTATTAAGTGACCCCAATCTCTCCTCAGTGTTTTCAGAGGCTCTGCCATTAGTTATAAGGTGAGCCCCCACCCTTAAGGAGAAACTGGTGAAAAACTATGTTCCAGCCCCCAAACCAAAATCATCATCTTTTTTTTTTTTGTTAAACCTGTAGGCACATTTCAGTACAGAGTATGCAGACACTGCCCACACATTAACAAACAGTCTCATTTTTACACTCTACCGGTGAAAGGACTTTGTACTGTAAACAATTTGCAAACTGTAATTCTACTCATGTAATATACCGTCTAGAATAGATTGTAAGTGTGGTTGCTTCTATAAAGAATCACAACAAATCATGATATAACAGTCACATGTTCTCCTGGTTCTGTACTGCAAAAAGGGGTGTCTACAAGCAAAATAGAAAACTAAATCAAAGGAAAAAGGTCCATGCAGCAAAAGAATTTCATTTGACAAGATTTCTTGAATTAAGATAGTTAAATCTAGAAATAAGTAGACCTACAATGTATGTTAAAATAAGAAATTAACTTTTAAAATGTTTATTTAAGATGAAAATGATTTGCAAATCCAATATGTGTAACCAAACCAATGCAATGCAAATGTTTGACCCAGTGATGTTTTTTTTTTTTTTTTACTATGACAAACTGCTTTTCTGAGTGAATGAAGAAAGGGTTTGAAATCTTTTAGGTCGAATCGTGTTAGTTCTGAAGTTGTTAAGAGCTATTTTTCAATTATGTTTCATCATTAGTTCATGAAGACTGCTGTGATGTCTTTAAGTCAAAAACTATGTCATATGTAATTTCAAATTAACTGTAAATGTATAGGAGTGAGATATCACCTTTTTAAAAAAAATCTTTGTGTTCGATATGCTTCATTGTTCATGGCGAGTGAGCGCTCATCTTTTGAGTGGAGCTTCGACTTATTTTCCGTTTATGTTCTGGCAACTTATGTTTTATGTGCTTTGTGATCCTTAACCCTGGATAATTCTCGTCTTTGTGAGTTAATATGTTATAAATATACATGATAGATATTACTTATGTGTTTACTTTAAACTTTAAAGTTTGTGTTGTGCGAGAGAAGGTGTTAATGTTGATATTTAGGCTAACGGTCTGAATGTATTATAGCTATGTGTAGTGAATGTGTTCACTGAAATTGAATGTGTTCTGTATGTAACTAAAATTATATGTTCTGTGTGTTACAGTTACAAAAACTAAAGATAAAACTAAAGAAAGAAAAAACTAAGAAACTAAATGAAATTAAACGAGAACAACAACAAGAAAAGTATACCTTGTTTTGGACTCCTTTAAAAAACGTTTGTTCGCTGGCTGTCTAGCAACACAGCTACGTGTCGTGAGGACAGCACAACTGCTGTGCACAAACATAAATCATTACCTCATTTACCTTCCACTGACCTGGGCAGAACAGATAAAGGAATGATTAAAAAAAAAACCTGAAGATGTGGAAACACTTCATTATCACATCTTTTTATATGTCAAGTGTATACATATAGAACACACAAGACCCTGCTGAGCAGATGTAATGGGTGCTAATTAGCTAAAATGCCAACAATCCATCATCTTCCCAGAGGAGGAAAATAACTAAGTAAAAGTATTCCGTTACTGTACTTGAGTAGATTTTTTTTATAGGTATCTATACTTTTCTTGAGTGTTTAGCTTTCTGGCAAATTTTTACTTATACTCCCTACATTTTTGCATAAATATCTGTACTTTATGCTCCCTACATTCTCAGAATAAACGTGTTACTTTTACAAACTAAACAGTATGCAAAAAAAGTCAATTCAGAGGGAAAATCAGTGGAGGAGAGGAACTGTTACTTTATATATTATAGTTATATGACTATTATCTCAGAATTTTAACCATTTATCTCATAATTTTGACTTTTTACCTCACATTTTTTACTTTTATTTCACAATTTTAACATTTTATCTCACACTTTGACTTTTTCTCTTAAAATGATGCATTTTTTTAATCTCATATTTATAACTTTTTTAAAAATCTCATGACGACTTCTTTTTTTCTCAATTGTGACTTCTTTTTTCTAATTTTTCCTAAATTTCCTGGCCATAGTGAGTACTGTGACCTGATCAAACACATTTTCTACACACCAATTCATGTTTAAGGGCTTTGTTTTAGATACTTTGGAAACTTTTCTGATGTTTCCTGGTTAAATAAGTATTATTGTGTTTATGACCAGAAAAAAAATGCAGTTTTACTTTTTACTTCATTACAATAGAGAAGTTGTAGTGTTTTTTTTTTTTTATCAGTACCTGTACTTCTACTTAAGTACCGAATGCGAGTACTTTGATCACCTCTGCCTCTATACTGTATCGTGAGCGGAGATGGTTCAAGTTCCCTCTATTTACATGCAAATGTGAAAAAAATATGCTGAAACCTCCACTTTGGCTGACTTTTTTATAAACCACCATTTTTGGTGCACATGCCAATCATTGCTATATTAACAATAACCCTAGTTACAGAGAAAAATCTGCATTTTTCCAGATAGTGTCACTGTAGCAATAACTTTAGGTGCATGAGTGAGGTGTTTTGGAGACATCTTACAGGAAAATTGTACATACATTTTTGACAATAAATAAATCTTTTTAAAAATGGCATGTAATTTGTCATGTATTTGAATATAAAGTTTAAAAAACTAGAGCTGATCAAAAAAATTCCTTGTTCCTTTAGTCGAAGGAATGACAGCGTACAATATAACCACTTTTGTCTCTGACAAGTCTTAGTCATTACTTTGATGCTTTCAGCCATGATCAACATTGATTTGGTTTAAGTGAATGCCCAACATGACTTAGGGTGCAGCCTAATAATGGTGAAAAATCAAACTCAAAGATATTGATCAATAAATCTAGAGCTCAGAATCAAACTAAAACTCTAAACTTTAATTTTAATATGTTATTTTCCTTCAAAGTCAATAACTCCAGTTGATAAAGCTATTAACTATTAAACTTTTGTCAATACCAGCACATTGTAAATCTTTCTTCCTCCAAACTCAAAACAAAAACAGTGGTTTAATATTAATCTGAGACAGTATTATACTTGAGAAATCGTCATATGGATAGAAATTGGAAAAAAAAAAGTCAAGATGAAGTCTTCACACACTTCCATTGCACCACATCCCCCCACCACAATACCCTGAATCAATAGTGTCTGCACTCTTACTGTGATGGATAAACAAAGGCATGAATGGAGCTTAATGCCCCCACCCATGCACTCATACACAGAGTTCCATTTTGGGGTGGGCATTTCTCATAGTATAAGTACATTTTCTACACCTGTTTGAATACTGAATGTACAGAGCCAGTGTTTCAATGAACAAATGAATCCAATGTTATCTCATAGTACCTTTGTTGTTCTTTGCAATGGTGTCATCTGGATAAGCATAACGACTTGTGAGCACTGTAAGCAAAAGCTCCTGTCACTGAAGACCTGGTTGTATGTCCTGAACGGGCTGCACCCTCTTATCTGAGCTCAGCAAAAGTTCCCATCGATTGGCTTGCTGATTGTGCGTCTGTCAGCCTACCTGTCCACCCTTCCCTCCCACCCTCTCTTCCTCCATCCATCCTCCCTCCCCCTTTTTCTCTCCACCCAAGGCCTCATTGATCAGCCGTGCCCTGACTCCTGCCCGCTGATCAGTCAGCTTGATGTCTTTTGTGTCTGGGTGAAGTGAATAAACTATTGGGCCAATCGAACTGGAAGCATCAGGGCCAGAAGAGCTGGTGGTAGCCCTTGAATACAGGACTGGGCGGAAAAGAAGGATGGGGGAGGATGAGAGGAATAATAGTTTATTTGTTGTTAGAGGAAAGATGAACCAGAAGGTTAAGAAGGCAGAGAGCAAGGGATGAAGTGGTCCAGTTCTCGGGAAGACTGCACATACAAGAGTGGAAATGAGAACATGGTGAGGTAAAAGATTAAGAGAGGGAACATGGCACCTCCCACGGGACTCCAGTTCAAAAAACCTCAGCAGGCTGCCTACAACAAGCAGGGAGGTGAACATCTATCACCAATTCAAAGGATGATGACTAGCTCCTCAGATAAACATTAGAAGCGGCAACCAATCTGTCTCAAAGACTGTCAGCATCCCTGCATTTCTTCACAAATGTGGACATAGGGAATAATTGCATCCATGAGGCTACATAAATTATCTAGCAGTTGTGGCAAATCCATGGGCAAGTGGAAGAACATGAGAATGTGAATCTCTTACATTTCTGAGCAGAGATCTTGGTCTCAGATGGGTAACAATTGATTGGAAGAGGCCAGAATAAACTATCATTTCCATTTCTTCTGTCAATAAGCTTTTGGTAATGGACGACAAATAAGGAAGAAACAATTTGTTATTGTAATAAGTGAGGCTTTCAAGATCAGATTTTGTTGCAAGAGGACAGAAAATTGTACTGATGGATGATGTGTCTCAGGAATCCAATGGACAGTTGGAGGAGGAAAAGTACTTAAAATCAAAACAGATGCAAACCTGAGGTAACAGATCAGACAATGTATATATATATATATATATATATATATATATATATATATATATATATATAAAGAGAGAGAATACATTAAATGAAAAGAAGAAAACTGCCGGAAACAAATTATTTTGTTGCAAAAACATTTCAACCCACATGAACATAAAGCCAGAGTCATATTTGTGTAAACAAACATTTACCCTCCTTGGAAGTCCCTGGTTTGCATGGGGATTGGTGCAGTTTCTTTCTGTCCTCCATGTTTTCAGTCAATTGGTCCTTAGATAAAAAGAGCTTAGAAAGATTATCCCCCTGGCTTGCATGCCATTATCATTAATCAGTGTGTTATTGACTGCTCTGTCCTTTCCTGTTTCAAGTTCAGGCCTCCCTTAATCCACAGATTTTGCCCAGAAGACACACAGTCGACTCTGGGAGGCTCACTGCTGCTTGAACCATGCCCACCCTTACAGGCACCAATCGATTTGCAACAAACCCTTTCCCTCCTACCAATGAAAATGGCCAAACATAGTGATTGGGTGATGTAAATTCTGCCTTATGTTACCCAGAGGTGCATGGAGTCATATTTTTGTAAACTGCCACAAAGGACATACAAATTCAGGACCACAACACATTTTTTCTACCTATACTTTAAAATGCATGCAATACAACTACATAAATAATGGCATTTTCATGTTTTCACCATTCACTAAGCCCTCAGCAATACACTACACATAATTAAGGAGCATTATTTGCACTTTTACATGCATTTATTTTTAACATTAAAAAGAAAGTACAAATTGGATTAGAATATAAATCGATAATACAAAAGAAAAATACACTCATTTAGAAGGATTGTGGTGGATAATTAGCAACTCATTTGCATTCTCTCAACATTTTTCTCTTTACTTTCCATTAATTAAAGATTTTAGCTATTTTCTTCATGAGAGGACCTTGTAAGTCAGCCAGCAATTCCCAACATGGGAATATTTAATCCCAAGGGAATATCCGGCTGCAGCAAGGCATTAAATACAGAAATGTGATCCAAAAAGAGAGAGAAAGAGAAAGAGAGAGACCCTGGTTTCAAGTACATAAATACACAGCAGCAGCAGCAGTTACAAACTGTTAATTTTGTGATTATTACCTCCACCAAGGAGGTATTAAATTTGAGTCAGTTTATCTGTATGTTTGTTTGTCTGTCAACAGGATTAGGCAAAAAATTCTGAATAGATTTTGATGAAACTTTCAGGAATTATAGATTATGGGTCAAGGAAGAACCCATTACATTTTGAGCAATGAAGGTCATAGGTCAAGGTCACACTAAAGGTCAACAGCTAAAACACATAAGTGGTAATATCTCAGGATTCAGACAAGATAGAATCTGATGTTTTTTGCATTCACATCATCTCACCTACAAACATCAGATGGGTCAACACCTATGGCTCGATCATGTCACGTGTGAATGAAAAATCAAGCCTTGGCTGAGGTCTGATGTCTTTGAGTGCCTTATTATTATTATTATTATTATTATTATTATTATTATTATTATTATTATTATTATTATTATTATTATTTTACTATTACTAATCTAATGCAGCATTCAAACTAAACTGTACATTCTGCTTCAGTATGTTTAGCTGTATGTGTATCAGTAGTGTCAAACCGAGACAAGGGATAAATAAAATGTAAATATGAGTGAAACATAACAGCACAAGGCACTTCTCTTATATTGATATCAGTTTTATATTAAAAAAGTCAACAATGAAATAATATGTGGAGAAAAAAAATCCTTATTTGACTTGTTAGTCATGCTGTTTAGTTAGAGGGGTTATCAGTTACAAGTATTTCTCCAGACCTCATGTTATAGTTCAGTACATGCAGCCACAAACCGAGAATACCCGTTAGCCTATGAGCAAAGATTTAGAACATTATATGGAACCAAACTTTTACATTTCACTCAAAAACCTTCACTCTTTATTGGGCAAGTGACTGTATTTCCATACATATTACAAGGCAATGACAGTAGCAGTTCCAGCGAGGATAGTGAGTCAATAACATCAGTAAATTCAATAACCAACATTTTCATAAAATTAAAAAAGTCTATCCTGCAGTAACAGTAATAACACATGTTGAATTTTACATTATTTCTAAGATTGAACTATAAAGGATTCAGTAGTGGTGTGGGAGAATGATGTGTCTGCTTAGTGTCTTATAATATACTGTATTTCAATAAAATCTGCTGAAGTTCTACTGATCTGTGTACAAAATCATTCAAGCATCTGAAAAAATGCACTCTACAAGTGATCGCAATTCCTAACTGTTATATGTAAGACATTCAAAAATAACTTAAGTCTATTGAATGTACTCAGCATAACATTACACTTATCACCAACACTAAACAAAGTGCTCTTGAATGAAATATTGACTTCACAGAGCTCACCTGCTGTGTGGATGCTCTGCACTTCAACCTAAAAATGTAAAAACACACATCTGGGCATTCCCAAGCGTTTCACAGCCACACCATGGGAATTGATGTTGCCAGACATGTTTATGCTGGAGTACAAATCACACTGTCAGTTTCAGCGTGCCTGTCAAAGAAGCAAGACATCAACACCGGTGCATGGAAATGACAGACAGCACACTGACATAACATGAGTCAATGGAGAAGGAAGTAGCCTTGAGCAGTGATTGAAGAAGGGAATGTGTGTTTAAGAGCACATGCATGTATTCATATGGTTTTTAAGTCTGTCTGTATTGAGCTGTGCATATAATTGCAGAGTGTTTGATTTATCTGTGTGAGTATACACATCACAGGGCTGTGGATCCATTGGTAAATATGAGCTGAGGCTGATCAATAATCTCAAGCAAAGAGAAGCTTAGGGCTTCAGCACATTAACTCTACACTGTCTAAATCTATTGTCCCCACACCTCCCCTGTATTACTGTGTGAGTTTTTTCAACCGTGTCCATGTGAGCATATGTGTTTATTTGACTGTTTGTATGCACTCCGCTATGTGTGCTCCTGTTTGTGTTGTTTAACATACGTTGGCTGAAGCTGTTTGCGACCAAGGCAAACCCTCACTTCCTGCTGTTGACTGCAGCTATTTACTTACTGTGCTTTACTGACACATACTGCCTGGTCAAATACATAGAGATAATCTATGCAAATGTAACACAGTGCTTTCTCAATCAAAAGCTATTTAGCTGCCTGTGTATCTTCATGTTCGTGTTCATTGAGACAGTTCCCAAAGGGTTTCTAGTGGTGCTGGTTGGCTGATATGAGGCTGATTAAAAACATCAGAAAATGGTTTGTTTAGCTCTGAGAACACCAGACAAATTTGTATTCTTTTAATGTTCAATGAATGCAATATTAGGACTATGTTAGAAATTTGGTTCTTAATTTGTGTGTGTTGTATAAACAGTGTATGAAATAAAGGACAAAATCAATTCATGACAAAGACCAAAAACACAAATAAGGAAACCCTGATAGTAACAGGATGTTTTTTATGTCCCAGCACTAATGCTCTAGATAGGGTATGTAATAGTGTGAAGAAATCAAACCATCTTTAAGAAACATGTCCCTACACTCCACTGTCATATTCTTCTATCGTCTTAATAACAATCAACACCATTCATTTGGAATGTGCCAAATGTTATTTACATCCGTCCTACTTTCTTCACAGATCTGCCTGAGCTGTGGCCCAGCTATGGGCCAAAAACCTGCTTCTCCACCAGCCACCGACATGTACCTCCTCCCTCTGTTCTCTCCTCTTCCCACCTACACTCTGTCTTTCACCCCTCACACCCACACTCCCCAACTCTTCTCTCTCTGCCTCCTTACCCTCTCTTCCTCCCCCTCCTCCTCCTCATCTCCGCTACAAACTCCAAAGTCTCCTAATTCCTGTCATGCTAATTGGAGCTGACAGACACAGCTAATTATGCGCAGATAATCTGCTGCATCTGACTAATTATAATTCCCATTAGCTGCCGATAATGCTCATTAGATTAACTTTCTCTAGGAGAAATTGGAAATAATAGGCTGGGCTTGACGCTGCATCTTTTAACAGTGTGTTTGGCAGGGAGGGCTGTTGTTTGTTTGGTGTCAGGAAGACAGGCTGGTTGTGCTCAATGGCCACGATGGAAATAGAGGCACAGTCTGATCCAAATGATATCTGATACATCTTAAGTGCTGCCACAGAAACTGAGAGTGTCGGGGAAGCCATGAGGGAGAACTTTGACATGGGTCTACATTTGATCAAAAATGAAAGTACACAAGAAAATATCCTCTTCAAGGTACTGGGAAGGACAGTTTTGGATGGCATCCACCTTGGCTCCAGTTCTGAGGAATCTTTGTTGTTAGTGCGTTACTTTAGCCTAAAAAGAAAAAGAACAAGGCAGTCAGAGACAGCAGACCTCCGCCAGGGCTTGATATAGCATCATATGAAATCCAAACGTGGCGGGATCGAGCCATAGGTGTTGACCCATCTGATGTCCGAAGGTGAGACGATGTGAATGCAAAAAAACTCCAGATTCTATCTTGTCTGAATCCTGAGATATTCCCACTAATGTGTTTTAGATGTTGACCTTTAGTGTGACCATGACCTTTGACTTTCATTGCTCAAAATCTAATTGGTTCTTCCTTGACCCATTATCTTGAAAGTTTCATCAAAATCCGTTTGGAAATTTTTGCGGAATCCTGCTGAAAGTCAGACAAACAAACAGACCTAAATTTAATACCTCCTTGGCAAAGGTAAAAATGACTGTACATGTACAGCACATGTACCTCCAGTAAAGATAACATCCATGCTGATCATGCACATGAGGAACACATCTACAATGAGCCTCGAAGCTATAAGCTGTAACCAGGTTGCCATTAACCTATTCGGAATGGTACCATTAAACTGCCTTACTGTTCTGAAACCGAGCATGCAGTTTTTGTGTTGCCCACTCAGTCTGCTCTCACATTTGCTGCATGATACAACAATTCTGCTGCTTTGGCTCACCTACCACCATTACCACCTGCTTAGATGTGCTTTTATGTGCTGCAGAGAGGGGTATTATTTACCCTTCGATAGGTATGCACTAGCGTCTGCAGGGAAAACATGAAAGTAGCTCTATTCACTTTTCCAACTTTAAAGACACACAACTACATCATCTTATTTATCAATTTCCTTTAAACTGCATGCATAAACTGTCCTCAATGTAGTGTGATGAATACATGAAGCCTGATGCTGAAGGTCATATTTCTGTCATCCTTAAACTGTCAGATATTTTATGTGTCAGTGAATCAAAAAGGCTCTTTGAACTTTGCTTTGCACAAAGAAGTCTAACCTGGCTAAAAAAAGAAAAACCTCCAAAACCTGTCCTTCTTTTAAAATATGGCCTTCAGCATTAGAAACAAAGAAAGTACGTTATTTGTCATTATACACTATACAACAACATTTGTCCTCTGCATTTAACCCATCCTTTTGATGCCGTTGGGACAACCTTGTAAGGAGCAGTGGGTAACCAACCACAGTGCCAGGGAACCCATCTCCAGATATAGAGCCAGGGTAATGGTCAGAGTCACCTGGCTGGAGGATTTTACCTTAGCATATTTTTGGGTTTTTGGTATTAGTATTGCAATTATACATTGCAAAATAGATCAGAAATAAAGAAAACTTACTGAACCTGGGTATACTGTAAAAGAAGGCGTTACATAAAAAGTGAAAAAGAGGAAGTCATCAGGCAACCATTGCTGCCACAGGAGTAAATAGAAGTAAAGAAATCGTGTGTTGTGGTTACTAAAGCTTGGAGAGCAATTGGAAACAAACTAAATGTAATTTATTGATGCAGTGTGAAGCTGAAGAATCCAAAGCCTGGGGAACACACAGGACTTAAAACCTATAAATGGGATATTGATCGCTTTGAAGGGGAAAAGAGAAAAAAAAGTTATATTTAACCATGAAGTGCCTCACTTCTCTATGGAGCAGTTAACATTTGCCCCTTTTCTCTTTTTGTCTCTTTCCCATATAAAAACAGTGCATTCAACAGTGCTGTGACATTCAACAGCATGAGTTCCTGTGACAACCCATCAAATTGCCCATTGGGAACAGGGCCGACAGCACCTTGGGATGTTTAAATGGAAAGGCTGTGATTCTAACTACATAAGATCCTATAGTGGATTTATTTTATACTGTGCTGTTCTGTACAGTGCTGTGATAAGACAAAAAGAGTTCAGTATACTCTGCTTCAGTTGTGTGCATTCATCTTTTTATTCCGCCCCTGGGGCTAGTGGTAATCCACTGTGTATGCATGTGTGTGTCTGCTGCACACGTGCCTGCTTGCTTCTGCACATGTGTACTCCCATTTGCAATGTCCTGAATTTGATCATAACCAGCAGGTCTGATACACAATAAGTCGCAGAAAGTGAGCAAAAAGAACATCCCCTCTGTGTGAGATGGATCCAGTTACAAACAGGATCTGTTGGCTAATCGCTAGGCAAAGAGCTTTGCTGTAATATCCACTGCATGTATTTTAAAACACAAGTCAGGGCAGAAACCATAGCAACAATGCTTTAGCAAAGAAGGAAATTCAAGCACAGTTGTAGTTTGCATGAAAATTCACAAGCCCACCTAAACCTCTCTGATTCCCTGCATACATCTAGAAGACAGCCTCAAAGTGATACTATCCATACAACTGGGAAAAAAGCAATACAGTAAAAGTTTTATTATCGAACCCCTTTCAACCACCAAAAAGATAAAGACAGTTTGATTTGATTCTACATTTCATATATGGATAGCTTCAGGGTTTGTAATTTTCCCTGGTAGAAAACAAAACAAGGAAAAAAGGATAACACATTTAGAAATAAATGCAAAAAAAAAAAAATCCAATTTAACATATTGATTCTTTGTTATTTATGTGAAAGACAATGATCCGTATTTGGTCACTAACAAAAATTTGTTTAATCCATACTCAGCCGTGCCAATCAGTTTTAGTAACCCTGAAAAGTGAATAAAACAGTCCATTCAATCATCTGCCTTGGATTTCAAAGGGCTAAGTAACCAGGCTTTCCACCATGGTGGATAATAATGTTTTCTTATCTTATCTTATCTTATCTTATCTTATCTTATCTTATCTTATCTTATCTTATCTTATCTTATCTTATCTTATCTTATCTTAATCTGGACAAAATCAGGGCTCAAATAAATTAGAATCCAACTTCTTAACACCAGGACAGCGTGTTCAGTCAAGCACATTATATATATATATATATATATATATATATATATATATATATATATATATATATATATATATATATATATATATATATATATATATATATAAAATATATATATTTTTTATATTTTATATATATACATATTTTTTTTTTTTTAATGTAAGTGGCAATCAAATGATATTCAAGACAATTTGATGGACACTGTTGTGAAAGTTACTTCCACACTGTAATCCATTACAGATTACTTTGTCACTGCTATTTAAAAGTAATTTCTTATCTTTCAGTATGGCTGTCTCAGAATTATGTGTTACATGATTCTTCTATTACTTTTGAGTTACATACATCCTGTTATTGTGTAAGATGTTCAAATCCTAGCAGGAATGCTTGCATTTTTTCCAGCATTTTTCATGTTCAAACAGGGGTTGTGGCACCAAGGACGGTGGTAGATAAATACACAGTTGATAAAAAATTGTAACATAGAAACGTTAGCTTGTCTTATTGGTGATCACAGGGATCATGCTAATGCTAACTAGCTTCTTAAAGCAGGTTAAGGTTAGTAATGAGCATACGTCCATGTGAACTTTGGACTGTCTTTTCCTTTATCTATTGGCTGAACATCAACAGGAAATAGAACTATAGATGCATTTTGGATTCCTTAAAAGTCTTTTCAGAGAATTTATTTAAACTGGATTGTAGTGACACCTTAGGCTGGATTTGGTGGTGTTTTGGGACCCAAAACACCACCATGACTACTCGCTATACTGTCATAACAGCAGAACTCTAGTAAACTCTGGTACATTTCTTTTGAAGCTAATGATCCTATCTACAAGTGCACTTTTTTACACACAGCAACTTCCAAAGTGACATTTTAAATGTGACAAGTAAACTTCATAAAGTCTGTTTGTACAGTAGTGTAAAAATGTAAGTGGCTCCGACTACTGCTTCTATATCTTCTTTTCACCAGAGCTCCAGAGTGCTATTCCCAGACTGCTGTCTATAAGACATGTCCCAATAATATACATTTATACTAACTTTTCCATAAAGTATTGAAGCATTGTCAGAAATGACTTAAAGTTATTCAAGACCATCATCATTCTCATTAGCAGTTCAGCACTAACTGCTTCATTCTCAGTGCTGGGAATAACGGTGTTACTAACTCAGCCACATTTCGAGTAATGGAGTAATTACTTAATTACTTTAAGTCTATTGCTGTTACCGTTAGAAGGAAGAGGTAAAACTCCATTAGTTCTTAGTGACGCATGGGTTGTTTATACATCGACCTGCAACCGACCACTAGTTTTATCTAGCCTACCCACAACTTGGACCGCAAGAAATACATTTGAAAAAGACGACCCTACCCGCATTTTCAAAAAGTAATTAACAGTCTTTGTGAACATCAAATGACCTCACTCATATACCTACATTTATTTCCATGTTAAAATCCGATGTCATTGCTTGTAATTTAATATGTTGAGAAAATATTTTTGTCCTGCTTCATAATTCAAAAGTTATCAACGCACAGCATCTAAACCAGGGGTTGACAACCTGTAACATCCATTTGAACCAGTTTCCACAAAAAAGAAAACACTGGGAGCTGCTCATCATCTTTAAAAATCTGAACCAATGTGTCCCAAACCTTACTTTTTTTGTTTGTATGTTTCCGGAGCTTCCACTCTTCCAACTTGACTTTCTCTCTTGCTCCATCCATACTCCATAAGGTCACGGAAATTCAGTTAATAAAGTGTATTTACCAGGTTATTTTAGTGTTTATCTCAAACAACAAACAACCCGACCACAACCTAAATATCATTAAAAATATTTTTCAATGATCCACAACTGCAGGTGATTGCACCCGCTCACGTCGGGTCAGCCCGTTCATCACTGGTTGTTATCTAGTGGTTTAATGCAGAGGTTTACCAGTATTTTAGTTTATTTTTTCTTTGTGGCAGTCTAGTGTCTGAAAGATCATCAGTGGTTTCATATGTATGCTTAAAGGAAGTGTCTTGAATATGTGTGTTTGTATGAATCGCTCTTGATATGTATGATTTAATGAGCTCTGAGGAGTTTGGGTCTTCAGAGAGTCAATGATATATTGGGGTTCAGCTGTGAAGGAAGAAATGGTCTTTGTTTGGCCACTAAATGTTTATGGTAAACAACCAAACATATAAAGGGAAAGTTACATGTTGTTGGAAAGCTTCATTAGGGGAGATTTCAGAGAGAAAAGCTTAATAAAGAAGTTTCAGATAGGCAGACCATGGTGCCTGTGTGATTCTGTTCTTTTTGTTAATAAATCATGTTATGGAATGAAAACTGTGTCACTGAAGCCTTCTTGATCACCCCCCATCTGATGAGACACTACATCATTCCAGATCCAGTGTCCACCATCACAGCTAAATAATTCCAACAAATCCCTTTCTTTAAGAAAAAGAACAGATCTTACTCCTTACTCTGTCAGTTTACTCCTCACTGAACTCTGCTGGTGGGTGTATTGTATAAAGCAGTCCAGTCTTGTCCAGTCCAGACATGGAAGCTGGAAATAACTTTTTTGGGGGCTAATCATTGTATTTTAAATTGTGGACTACAAGCAGACAAATATATAAATTAGGCTTTTTCAAGATCATAAAAAAAGTCTCATCAGCAGCTTTAAAGTCTTGCTGGTTTTTTTTTTTGTTGTTGCTGTTTTTTGAGCGATTAAATTATGGATGAATAAAGTATTGTAATGTAAGTGCTATTAAATATGTACTGAGTAAAAATAAAAAATGATTAAGGCCTTACTCTACAGCAAAAAGTAACACCCCCCCCCCCTCTCTCTCTCTCTGTGCAGTTCCTAAGGCACAATGGCCTTGCTCACACCAGACATCAATGAGATTTCAAGATGCATTGAAAACACCCTGACATCAGGGCATCCTACAGGCCTGTATTTGCCACATTTTTTAGCCATGCGTGTAAGCGAATCACTGTTTACTGCACTGACATCTCCTGCATGAGCACTCATTTGTACATGAATTACTATATACTATATCAAATTGTGTGATTCAGCTTTGTTTATGTCAGAATTTCAACGGTTAGTGCAGAAAAAAACCCACTCTGTATGATTCTGACATTCTTTCCTGCGATTTCCTGCAGATACAGCATAAGAGGTAGAGTATATTGCTGCATTCCATTAGTTGAACAAAACTATTTGGCTTTTGTACTGTTTAGAGCACCAGTTCATGACACTCGAAAAGAAAAATTTATTTTCAAATGGTTCCATGCACACTGAGATAACCACTTCATAGTGTATTGTCATCAACCTAAAACTACTGAAAAATGTTTGTGGGTGAGAGTACCATGTCATTGTACAAGCGAGAAATGCTTCTTTTCATCAAGCCTCATTTTATTCTTTTTTCCTTGTGGTTCAAATGGTGTAATGGCCCTATTCATGGACCATTTGCCTTATTTTCTTCCTGATGCCTCTTTTCTTCAACCTTTATAACAATATTCAGTACAGTAGTGATAATGTGTAAACAACGTGCTAAAAAGGTAGGATTCTCAGTGTCATGGACAGAGATTCAAAAAGGACAAATATTTCCTTTCTTGCACAAGGTATGTGGGCAGGACTATGCTATAGCAGACAGAAACAAATGTTCTTAAGCTATGTTCACTCAGGCATTTCCAAAGGGTTGTGAGATTTGAATTTAATTAAATTTTATTTATAGAGCCCCAAATCACAACAGGGCTTTACAAAAAAACACAATCAACCACAGAAATAGATAAAAGTCCCAAGCATCGCCTGTCCTTAGACCCTCCCTCTCAGCAAGAAAAAACCCAATGGGGAAAAAGAAGAAATCTTGGGTAGAACCACACTGAAGGACATAGACCACAGGTGTCATACTCCAGTCCTCGAGGGCCGGTGTCCTGCATGTTTTAGATATTTCCCTCTTCCATGAGATTCAGTTTAACCCTTTAACTCCTGAGAACTAACAAAAAAATTGGTAACATGAGCAAAGTTAGACACAAATGGCAGAAAAATCAAAAGAAAAATACTACAATAAAAAAAAATAAAAAATGTAAAAAAAAAAATAAACAAAAGGAGCAACAAAAACTAATAAATATTTACAAAATGACAAATAATGTGGAAAGAAAACTACTATTGAAATTTGGTCCCAGCAATTTTACTTTTGCCTTTAAAAAATGTTAAAATAAAATAAATAAATAAATAAATAAATAAAAATTGCTTTTTGGCATCTTGTCAATGCACAAAACTAAAAAGAAAATGGTTGAATTTTTCTGAATATTTAAACTAAATCATCCATTCAGAACGCATCATCCCTGACACATAAGGAGTTAATAATCACCTCCTCATCAGACTGATAATGATGCAATGGCCTCCAGGTGTAATGGAAGAGGGAAACATCTAAAACATGCAGGACACCGGCCCTCGAGGACCGCACTTTGACACTCCTGACATAGACGGACAGGCTATAGATGAACTCCTTCATCCACAAATGGACGTTCATCTAGAATGTCCATTTGTGGATGAAGGAGAGGGAGTTGGCAGGTCTATCCATTAGACAGGTGAAAGTAAGGGAGGAGGTCTGGGGTCATAGGTCATCACAGGACGCAAGTGAGTCACTGATTTCTAATTATGTTACCTAAAGGAACATATACAGTATAAACTAAGTAGGCCCAAGGACTGACCCTTGAGGCACGCTATAACTGACTCTGGAAAACGGCAATGATTGTTGATTAACATTGATACATTGGTTTGGATGTCCCATTTTAATCTCTGCATTAAGATACTGTGTGCGATGGTATCAAAAGCTGCACTAAGGTCTAACAAAACCAGGAACAATACTAATCCATCATCAGTGGCTAATAATAAGTCATTAGGGACTTTGACTAATGCAGTTTCAGTGCTGTGATGAGCTCAAAAGCCAGACTAGAAATGTTCAAATAAACTGTTGTCCTGCAGGTGCTGACACTGCTGTTTAACTATTAGTCTTTCTAGAACTTTTGAGAGGAACAGAAAATTAGATATAGGCCTATAATTGGGTAGAATGTCAGGATCTAGAGTAGGTGTTTTTCAGGATTGGTTTATTAACAGCATATTTAAATTACTGCAGCAGATATCCAGTAATTAATGAAGTATTAATTATATTTAGGACAGTGCTAATAATTACAGACAGAATCTCTTTAAAAAGTTTTGTTGGAATTGTATCTAAGAGGCTGATTTGTAAAACATGATAATAAATATTACATCAGTTTGGTCTACAGTGGTTAAATTATGTAATGTTACAGAGGGGCTTATAAAAAGGCCTAGGTTTAGGACCGCTGCTTTTTCTGATCTAATATTTGAGTAATTTAGCTATTTTATCTCCAATAGTTGAGGTTTTCTTGTTAAAGAATTGCTTTGGTTTTGTGGATTTGTATCTAAGTGGGATGTAAAAGCAAGAAATCGCACCAAAGAATGACTGCTTATTAGCACAGCATATATCTGGATGAACTTTATGTTGTTTAAGATTGCATTTGTATGTACAAGTTAGTTATTACTAAAAATGTTTCCTGTAACAGCTGAATTATTAACAGTAGAATTGTAACAGCAGACTTTGTAGTTTGAATGAACAATTTTGAAAAGGTTAAGATAATGTGTGACATTTCTCAAAAACACACACATAAAAAAAACAAAACAACAACACACAACTCATGAATGGAGGTGACACATGGGAAAAACAACCAAAAAATGGGCACAAAAGACATGAAAATGGGTCAAACCCCATTATAGGACACTTTTAGAGGTTCTAAGAGGAGACTGACAACACAATTTACAATCACCTACTGAGTGTATCACAGAGATAGACCAAACAAAAACATGGGCCAGTATTTAACCTATAAAGACAGTATTTAACATCCATCATTAACCAAAACTATCTACTGATTTGACATTTTTAATACATGTTGATCCTCTATTAATCCACGTAAATGATTAGTGTAAAATTCAGTTTGTCATCTTTTCATGGTCAATAAATATGACCCATTTGCATGTTCCGAGGCTCTTCCATACACTGTAGATTTTGCCGTGTTAATTTGGAGACAATGGGACCAAATACACGCTAGAAGAAGTTAAATAAACTCTCTAAGTGTTGATTTAACACTGCAAAATTTACTGTGTAGTCACTGTGGAAACACTATCATCTTCTTCAACATTGATTCACCAGTAAAACCCATGGATTATTTTATGACTTATCAATATGGGTGGGAATACTTGGTTTATGTTCAGTTACTGATATATTTTATGAAAAAAAGGAATTTTTTCTTTAGTTTTGATGTAACAACTGTCAACATTATCAAAGCTTTATGGAACATCTTTATGTTAAGTCAATTTATACTTATGAAAAACAAAATATATAGGATAATATTAATAAATGGTGAGAAATTACTTATGAAATGGGGAGAAATGTATTACTTAATGCCAAATACTGTATAAACAGGACCTATGGTTGTGAAGCTTCAGCTACCTCCTGTTGGCTTCTCCTGAAGCTGATCATGATTTTGGTTTAAGTCTTCTTCATCATTATAATGAAAGCAGGATATAGATTTAAATTTCCCTATATATAGTTTTATCAAGACATCACACAGCTACTGGATCAACCCATGCTGTCAGAATCAGAATCAACTTTATTGTCATTTGGCATATCACAAGGACGTAACAAATTAAATTACAGTTTATTTGGTCTCTCCATGACCAAAACTGGATGCACCCAGTAACTGGCGCTACCAATGTTTGGGTTTAGGAAACAGAAAAGCAGTAGCACAAGATAAGCAAAGCACATTTTCACACCAACATTGGAGAACATTTCATAATTTGTATTATGAGTTACTTTTTCTTTCAGACACACAAGGAAGACATACAAAAGATAAGGTGCACTTGAGAGCAGCAAGGGGGGTTGTAATCAGTCCAAGTGTATGTGTTGCTATCAGTACAAACGGTTCCAAGGTCGATCACTGATGTGTTTAAAAACAGACTGTCAAATGCATTTTAATGTGTGACAGTTTGTATTTGAAGTAGTTGACAATTGTAGTTATGTCTCAAATGACCACATTTTGCTGGGAAAAACACTAGAGAAAAGCTTATTCATATAGATCATATACAGAAAAATATAAAAGATAAGAGAAATTTGATACAGAAACATTATTGACTTTTGCTCCTGGAATCCACAAGCACAATATGCAATACTTGTATTCCCATAACTGGTAAATTAGAGGCCTTTAATGACTTTGTGTATCATTGTGTTTGCTGTTAAAAGCTACAAAGTAATGTTTTAAAGTGCAGCTGTCATTTTTATGTGCCCTTAAAGAGTAGAGCTTGAATACAACTTTTATGTGCAACACTACAAGCTTTCATCATTGTTCATTGCAGGGGTGGGTTTTGAGGTGGTCGGGGTACAAACTAATGAGGATGTTAGCCAATGTTTTAGTTGCAAACTGTCTGTTTATCAACCAGGAGGGCCCCATGTAAAAACGTCAGTTCACGCTTGATTCACATCATATTATTACTGCCATCCCTGCCTGGGTTTTGTGTCCACTGCTGCAACCCAATTGCTGCTGTGTGCAGATGAGAGGTGCAATAAGCACATTGAATGGTGCTTAGTGACTGTAATGATGCGGATGAGAGTGTCGCGCAATAAGAGGATGGGGAACTGGCAGTGGGAGTGAAACACTCAAGCCATCAAACCTAAGTATACCCCTGACCCTACTGTGTTCTGTGGCAGCACATCTCCTGTCAAACATGTTCATACACTCACATGCAAACACAGAAACACTGTCAGACTTCATCATTTCTTCCCTTTTGACTCCATTGTGTTCCTACAAACAAAAGAACCCCCCCCACACACACACACACACACACACACACAAGTTAAATCTGACAGTAATAGACATTCAAAATCCAAGTAATCTGCTTCTTTCTCATGTTCTTCATTATATTTGTCCCTCTTTGGATCCTGGCCTAATATTACAGATTTCTATAAGAGGAAACAAGACTAGAACATTTTTAAAAAGGAATTCAACTTTCGAAAATGAGCTTCACGCAAGAGACCATTGGAGAAGAGCAAAAGAGCTATAGCGTCCTATTTGCATGAGCAGACAGAAGGTTAATAACACAAGCCCTGCTGTGACAAAGGAGAAAAAGAACATAGAGGAGGTAGGAGGGATGGAAAATGCTGATCCTCCACTTCTGGCTCCTGAGAATCCATCTAAGACACAAGGGAGGAGTGTGGAAGTAATTAGAGCCTTGGATATATGATGGGTTTCATCTACAGCACCACCTCCCTTTTCTCTGCAGCACCTCGTTTCCCAGAATGCATGTTGAGAAGGGACAGCAGCGGAACAAGCAGCAGCAACGTAATCTGAAAATGTCCATGTTTTACATGATGCAAGGAAAACTGATGAAAGCCCTTTGTGGTGTTTGGAAAACAGGGTGTGAGTGTGACAGGGAGACAGCTTTGTGTGGGAGGTGGAATCAAATCAAATGTCGCTGCCTTCTCTTTGTTTTAGCATGGATGGTGAATTACTTCCTGACAGTAAAGCGTTTGTGAGTTGAACAAACATGCTGGCAGTCAACTACAGTTAAAAGAGGAGAAAATAAACAAAATCGTGTTATCAGTCTGACATTTATTTGTGCTGCGAGACCCAAAGTGTGAATGTAGCTCGCTTGCAGAAGTTCAGGGAGCTTCTTTTAGCTATCCTCTCCTTCCTAAATCATGGCTGAAGAGTGCAGTTCAGAAGTCACCAGAGGGAATTGATTATCAACAGGCGAGGGCTGGATCCTTCCAAGCCTTGGCATAATGAAGCTCTCTATTTCGGGACCATCAGGTGTTTTTTAGGCTCCTTGTCGCTATTTCTAGGCTCTCTAGCTTTTTATCTGTATCCTCGGATCATACCAGCCTAGATATGAGTGCACTGGGAATACGGCATGAATACATTTTTTAAGTCTAATTCAAAGTTACAAAGTTACAAAGCTTTTTTTTTTTCCTAGGGTTGCAACTAAATCCGCATTGCGATTATTCGGCTATGACAGTGTTCTAACAGCTTGAAACAAAAGCTAATATGCAAACGCTGACAATTAAATGCACACATGCGGGTGCACATGCTGCATGTGCACATACACATGCAAGAATGCACAAACAACCTATAAATAGTGGAGATCCATGGCAACCTGAGATTTGTTGTTCTCCGTCACATGCTGCTGAGAGCAAGAGAAGAGCAGGGACTTAAATAACACTGGGAGATTGGTTTGTGTGAGAGGCAAAGTCAAAACAAATTACGCCTTTTCTATCACTTTGGGCCCGCTGGTAAAGCATCTGAAATAGCTTTGTGCCTGGGGACATTTTACCACTGAAAGAATATGGCGGCAATATCCTCTGAGGACTTTAAAAACAAAGGGATGAGGGAAGGAGCAGAGGATGGGGCTGAGAGGATTTAGTTTTCCTTCGGATCACAGGTGCTGCCTTGACCACCTAACTAACTCTTTTCACTTTATTCTTCCCCCTCCCTCCACCCTGCTCCTGTCGCTTCCCATCTAGTGCAGCACCACTGTCACACTGATGGTTTCTTCCACTGAAAAATGCAAAATGCCATTACACTGATGCACCCGTCTTCCTTTTCTTTTTCTTTTTTTTGGAGAGGGGCACTCCAAAGTGGTCCGAATTACAACATTCAAACATAATGAATATGAAATTCATACTCTTGAGACTCAACTCTCAAGGTTTTATCCAATTTCTACCAGTGCTAGGCTTTTGATTTCATGTGTATTTCAAGCAAGAAAAAGACGTACCTCTCTCCTTATAAACTGACCTTCAGAAGACCTTTTTCTTTTATTTTTTTCTAATGCTATTTCCCACTTGGAAAAGCACAGGCGTGCACTTCTCCTTCTCCCATGCACTCTATTTTACTTTGCAGCATGAACGGTGCTCCAACATGAGATATATATCAGCCTTTAATTGATTTTGTTTTCTAAGATAAAATAATTCGGTGCAATTGTTTCAGTTTGGCTGTGTATTTGCCTTGCTCTCATATGCTGTTCATTAATTTGCAGCTAGTGGGTGATTCATCAACCTATTACACTTGGGCTTGAGCCCTCACCACACACAGATAAACACACACACACACACACACAAAACCGCCTGCAGTTTGTTCCCCCTGGTATCTTGAGGAGGCTTGCATGTGGCACTGCTTTGGTGGCTGGTGCTGTAATGTCTCTGCTAAAGGGCTGGGAAAGAGCCAGGCCTTGTCAGACTGCAGATGGATGGACCCACAGGCTGCGTACTCACATGGGCTGCCTGCCTCGGCACAGGCCTGAACTGAACTGGACTGGGCACGACCTACTTGGGCACTATTGGGAGGCTAAGTGGGGTAACCAGGCCAGGACTACATCAAAATGCTAATACTGTAAGATGAAACTCACTAGTAATTACTTGAGTATGAACATAAAAATGATCACCTTTGTTTGGGTTGGAAGAACTGAGTGTGTTGCATTAATTAAAAAGATGTGAATAACCATTAATTCATGAATAAGCATTTAAGGAAGCAATAGATAACTTTCTGAGACTACAATCTGCTGCTTCCAGATTACAAAACAAATATGTCAATATGGTATGCTGATAAGTGGAGTAGAAAATCCTGATCTTTCCAGGAAATAAACAATTACACATCTAGAAAGCATTTTTATTCACATTTTTACACAGTAAAGAAGAGAACGTTGAGAGAGAAAATTCTAACTAGATGATGCAGCTCAATAAAAAATGCAGTGTATCACATTGCACTCATTGTATTTCTAAACATATTTCATCACCAGTGACATATGTGGTGATATATAGTGCTAACTACTGTGGTAAACTCCATGCCATTGCTTGTGAGAGGCACTGATAAGGGGGTGAAAAACACTTCTGTTGTTGTGACGGCTTTTCAAGAGCTGACTAAATGGATTATTTTTCTACAAGTGGTAGTTGCAAAACTAGAAAAGCACTCAGAGAGTGCTGACCTCCACCATTAGTATATATTGAGTTAGAAACATTTTTGTCAAAACCGGCCCTATCTCCTAATAGTAAAGTATCCTTCAAAAATATCCTGGATCCAGATGGTGATCCGGATCATCACCAACATTGAAACACTTGTTGTTCTTGTAATTCCGGATATTCAGTGAAAATTTTGTTGAAATTATCAATTATTTTTTTATTGTTGTTAACAGATAGACAGACACACTAACAAACCCTGATGATTACATAACCTCCGCTGGTGGAGGAAATAACAGACTGAACAGTAAAATTGTGCCTGTGATACTTGACTCATTTTTGTTATGATTCACAACAAGACAAACAGTATGTAGTAAAACATGTATTAAAGAGCAGCAGTGGTTTGGAGTGAACATCAAAACTGCACCCAGTTTTGACACCTTGTAATAATTGGATTTAAAGTCAAAAACCAGAGAGTGAATATCATGTGGCAAATTGGGGTGCCCATCTGTGTTATATGGATTTTTGACTGGAAGGGAACTTGTGATCATTGGACAGCTACTCTGGTCCTTGACCTCACAGCTTAAAGCCACGTCAGAGCTGACCACTTTCTGGCCACAAGAAGCTAATCACTGTTGAAGAGACCATTTCCAGGAAAGAGGTTTTCACAAAAAACAAACTGTTTTCCAGTTGTTAATCTGTCTGTCACCATGCAACAACATCCCTGTGCACAAAGCCATGACTGTACAGAAATTGTTTTCCCATTGTTGTTGGCATGGAAGAGCCTTTTATTAACCCCATCACACACCATCTATGAGGTAGGCACTATTGTCTTACATCTGTTGCTGAACAAATTGATGACCTTGTTGATGTTAAACGAGAGCAAAACCCCTGCAGCCAAGACTGAACGTTTCCCAGGACAGGACAGTAGCAGAGTAATTCATGGGACTCTAGTGTTTGAATGCAGACATGTGTCAAGAAAATCAGTAAAATATTTGCATGATTACAATGTTTTACCTACCTCATATCACCAGTATTTTTTTTTAATTTTTGTCATTTTTAAGTACTTTGCAGCAATTTCTACAGAAAAAATACTTAAATGAATACCCACTTGGACCCTTTATAGCAAAGAGAACATGGACAATAATCCAGCTAACATCCCACTATCAGACATAAAACCAGAGTGAGTGAACAATGCACACTTCTTTAAATTAAAGATATTTTAGCACCTTCCAAGGCCTTGTTTTTGGAAGCTAAATTAAGTGCAGTGAAAAGAAAGACACTGGGCACCATTTTATTTTATCACAACTCAAGGAGGCCTTATCACCTGCAAGTGCGATAGAATCACAGCAGATATCGGAAAAAGCAAGATTGCAATTATCTATCCCCTAATGTCTTCATCGTATACAGATTGGAAGCTACACAAAATCAATTTCAGGGCTTCGGTAAATGAAAAACAAATCGCAGGTTATGATTTTGATCATTTCACTGAGGCAGCTTTTCGTCATCATAGACCTGTTCAACATTCATAAACAGATCCGCCTCCTGCCATCTGCGTCACCTTCAAAACCAGACACGTTTCCTCATTCACCTACAGGGAGACGCTATAAATCCAGCCTCTAAGTAAATGGTACTTTATTCCATTTTGCAGCTGTTTAATCTATGTTAATTAATTGTATGCTAGATTTTTTTTTCTACTTAATGAGGTAGAACATGCAAAACTAATGCCTCTTTTTCCTGTTGAAGAATCAATAATTCCACTGAACAAATCCTTGCCTCTTCTTAGACTTCTTTTCTATTCTCTAACTGAGTGGTTATATACAGATGTAGATACAGGCATACATTAATTTTATTAATCCCAAGGTGAAAATATAATTCCCTTCAGCTTGAGAAAAGAAAATATTCTTTGCTTGAGCTGCAGGGAATTGGATTAAAGCAACATTTAAGATAAATAAATAGTAATGAATGAATTATTTCCCAAAAAAAAAAAATTACATTTTTGAGCTGAGAATAGATCCACTCATGTTTGAGTTTAAGTTTGAAGATCCTTACTTTCAGCTAACACAGTGCAGAGTTAGACCTTAGGGAAGGTGACACACACATTCAGGACCAGTATGGAGATGAAATCATAGCTGACGTTAATGGGTAAACACACCAACGTAAATAAACCCCATTAAAAAACTGACATGTTTAATTTCGCTGAACTTCTTGCTTTATCGGCTCAACAACATTTTTGCTGGAAGGAGCAAGGGATGCGAGGAGAGTGTTGAGGGAGAGAGCACTGCAGGTAATTATACTCCATACACTTGTAATTTGGGGGTCAAGCCAAGTCCATCCCCTTTGTTCTACAATCAATAGCCTCAGAGAAGGTTGTGAGAGCCAGGAAGAGAGACAGCAGAGGAAGCAAGGGGAAGAGACAGAGGCAGAAAGTTGGCGGGTCCTTTTATTCAACATTAATCATTTAACAGCATGACTGTGGGCAGGTGGGAAAGCAAAAACACAGTCGAACACAAACACTTAAGTAGTCAGGTGCAACAGGGAAATATGTGCTGGCATTAACAGGCCCCAAAAGGAAAACAGGACTATATCCTGCAAACGGATTGGCTGCAGGAGGAAGCACAATAAAAGAACTGAAGAGGGCTTGAGAGAGAAAAAGAATAATTTTTACTTAATCTAGCATCTTTGGGGAAAGAAACATCCCTGACTTTATTGTCACCATCTACCAAGTAACTTAGTGAGTTTATTTGATGAGAGAACAGGGCCAGTTCTAGTAGTAAAGAAGAAAAAAAGGAGAAGATGGAAAGTGTATCACTACTTTTCTACAATCCTGTTAGACAGAACATCCTTTATTTTATTTTTAACAAACTCAGAAATTACCCAAATATCACAGTAAACAGGAGTGAGGGCATAAACTTGAACAACACAGCTTTATGTACTGCTACTTTATGATGCAAAATGTGTAACAACTGTTATCCAGGAAAAATGAAGAAACAAATACATTACCAGGGCTTACTAATGTATGTTTTTGGGCTGGGTATCTGAGCTGAGATGCCAATACAACTATACAACTTGCAACTATTTTCTTTAAAATCAGAACAAACGACACAAAAAATGTGACAAAGATACCATGTACTCTGTGAGGCCTGGAGTCTGCTTTGGAGATTGTGGTCATTCAATAGCTGCTTCAGTATTTTAACTCCCAGTTTAAAACTGCAAGAAAACAAGATTTGTGATGAGTGTCAAAGAGAGAAAATTTTCAGGAAAGTAGTTGGAGAATTATTTAGAATATTTACAGCTAATGTTTCATCTAAAGAAATCTAAGTAAATTACAGCAAAACATGTCAGCTTTTACTATGAAGATTTTTTTTATTTAATTATATTACTTTTTGTCAAATTATAGAATTTATTATGAGTTGTTGAATAACTACGCCCAAACAACATAAATTGTTTATTAAGTATAGGTTGATTACTAAGAGCCTGCAGAACACAGGATCCCATTAAAACATTACTCCACTTTGTTTTTACACATCTAGAAATGGATGAAAGTGGTCAGACCCGGCAGCAGAATTAAGCAGTTGGACGGGCTTTGCAGTACCTTGGGATGGGCATGTGGGACATTTCTTCAACTGGGGGTCTGGGGGTCCTTTCCCAGAAAATTTTGTATTACTTAGATACATTTTAATCAATCAGGCATCTGGCAAGGACGCTGCACAAGGCATTGAAAAGACACAAAATCCAGCCCAAAGACAGATGTCTTGCTACCCTAACTGGGGCACACAACATCTGAGAAACCAGTTGTGCTAGAGGAGTGCATAACATGTGACATCACGGACATCAGTCTGTAGCGTTGTGTCGCTTGCAATTTACATGGCATTGGACAGCACAGCGCACAAGTTAAATTCACAACAAGTATTCAAAGAATGCCTAATCTCACCCGTATTTTGTGTCAATCTCAAGTTTCTATGAAAACCCGTTCTTGAATTAGAGCCAATAATGTGATTTTGAACTTTCTGCTAAATACGACTTTTGACCTTTACTCAAATGCATCTGCATCTGATGCGCATTAGCTATATGTATATCCCCATGTGATTTAATGGTGATATCTCAAGTATTCATTGAGTTATAGTGTGATATGTCTCTGCAGACCCTGTGGACACTCACACACTCACACACACTGATTACAATAACCTCTCCCATCAAATGTTGGGCAAAATTATAAAGGGTGTATCATTACAGACTGGATGGTCACGTACAAATGCTCAGATTACCTATCAGTCCACCAATCAGTGCCAGCACAGAACAGCAAACTTTAAAATTGCAATGATCCAACAGCACAAAGCAAAAGTACTTCTGTAAAGACTCACCTTGGTCGTATCAACTCTAACACAACAGCAGATAAAAGTGCACACAATGGTGCAACATATGGAATTAGCACTAAGCTTAACCAAAGATGACAATTTGTAAACTTCCAAATAAAACATCGTCTACTCCTAGCTCGTAGTGTGGGCTTAGAAATCCTTCCATAACTTTACTTATAAAAAATAATTCATAAATCATATGGTTTCACATCGAGAAAGTAGACAGAATCTATCATACAGGATAGAAGAACTCTCTAATTTGAAATTATCACGACTTCTGGTTTCTATGGTTTCTTAAATGTATTAGATAGTGTTTTAGACTCGTCTCGATATCTAGATAACATTTTAGACTTTGTTACAAAAAGAGTCGAGTGACAAACAAGTGAAACAGTTGCAGCTGTCGGACAGTCTGTGTGTCTCACGTTGTAGCCACCAGACGATACGCACTAATTTTTTTTTAATTTATTTTTTACTGGAGTAGACCAATTGATGGAATCTTGCGTAAAGGATGTGTTGACGTGTCTGAATTTTGGGGAATTCAGTTATCATCAGAATCCCCACAGATTATTAGCTCTAGCGTACAACATCGTTAGCCACTAGCTGTTAGCCCTCAGGCTAAACTGACTGGAAGAAAGGATTGAATGGTGATAATTAGTGTTATGGTGCTGATCTGCGTCTGTGTGGGATAAACTGGAGCTGGAAGATTCTGATACATTGTCAGGAATAGAACACAAATGCAAGGGCAACACCGAGTCATTTTACGTCTTAATGAGTTGCAAATGTACTGAAAGCTTTAAAAAAAAAAAGTCCACTTTTTTTGTCACCCTGAGTTAGATAATTGATCGTCCCGATGGCAATTTCATACGTCCTCAGGACAACGGTACACCGTTAATTTTAATTCCTGGGTGTTAATGCACTGCAAATCAGTAGTTCTTGAATGGAATAGTCATAAAGGGAGTTGGTGTGGAACTTACGGCAGGAAAAACAAAAGGCTGCGTCTCTTTTCACAGAGTACTCCAGCCACTCTCTGTTGCTGTACCACTCGCTAAAGAGCAATCTCTCTTTTCCTGTGAAAAGGCATTTAGGTTTGGTCTATCAGTACCAAGATCCTCCAAGTCCATGCTCGAGTCACACCCTCCTCTGTCAGACTGTGGAACAGTCTGGATCGGTGATGCTCATTGAATGATTGTCAGACTTGTCTTGAGTTTTGTCCTCAGATTGTCTGAGGAATCACCGTATGTCCATCTTATTTTCCTTCGTATTTTGTTGACTTTGAAATTTGTTTGACTTTGCTGCTCGTAGTATTAACTGCTAAGGAACATTCACACTCATTTCTGTTGACAGAAGCGAAAATGCTTCACCACTTCCATTTATAGCAGATCATTACGAAACAACCAATCAGATTATGACAAGTAGTCTTTAAGACATTTTAAATTAAGACCTTTTTGTATTTTCATGCCCTTTAAAAAGTGTTAAATTGTAGTAGCTTGGGATTTATTTATTTATTCATCATTCATTTTAGAAATAAAGTGGTAAGCTGTTGGCCCAGCCTATGGCCCGCGTCACTAAATGGGTGGGCCTGGCCCCCCAAGGCCAGCCCATCCTGTCGGGCCTGAAAGTGGTACTTGAGCATTGTCTCTGCATGGAACCAAAATGCAACACCATTGTTTTCATCTCTGTTGAAATAGAAATTCATCTTGGCCTGTATTTGCTTCCACTGTCTCCAAAACAGATGAAGATAAGGAGGGATGCTGTTGCAGTAATGTCAGTCTTCAGCCAAATGGATAAACCTGGATGGTAGGCTTTTCACCGGTGATAAGGTTGTTATTGCTACAGATCTGTGCAAGACAAGAGTCAGCTATCTAAAAACCGAGGCTCTAGCTCATATGCCCATGACTTCTAAACACAGGCTGTGGTGTACTGATACCACTGTTTTTAAAGGACACAAATGGTAGCCTCCATCTGTACTTTGGATATCTGTGGCATTGATGGCAGCTTAGGTATCTTTATGCAAATATGCACATACAGTACAGGCCCAATCCCAATTTACCCCTGGGACAAGGTACTGCACCCCTCAATGAAGACCTAGATTGCTCAGGCCAGGTGCAACAGCTAAGAAATTATCCACATAAAAAAAATAGAAAAGCACAGAGACCTCTGTCAAGGCAGATCACCCCCCTCCTAAATTACCTAAATGAGCAATAGGTTTAATTTTCATTTTTGTGAGTGGCGGTCCACCCTGACCTACTGGATGACCCTTCCTCCACACACACACACACATACACACACCACCAGCAATCATTGCCAAAATTTTGTCATGTGTTCCTTGTGCCAGTATCAACATTTCTTGAAACATTCATACAAATCCATCCATAATTTTGTCAATTATTTTGCTAACAGGTGAACAGATTAACTCTGGTGAAAACATATCTTCCGCCAATCCTGGGCAGAGGTTTTTCTGACAATGGGAAATTCTTTGGAATATTGCTACATTTTTTGGGTTGTTCTTTTTTTCTTATAGTGGATCATTTTGGGAGGCTAGTAGTTCATTTTTGAGCAGTTGTCTTTTTTTGCTGGATACATTTTTGGCCTGTTCTCCTTTTTTTTTACTCAAGGAATTCCTGATGACATTTTCAGGAAATGTTGATACTGGCACAAGGGACAACTGATTAAAGTTTGGTGGTGATCAGTGGAGGGAGGGGTGCATGCTTGTCTTTCAGGAGTGGGGGTTGACCTACATATTGAGTGCTTTTCTAGGTCTTACTCTGGATCATTGTTTAGGCTGTTTGCTTTTTTTCTTATAGTGGATAATTTTTTAGGCTGTTGCACCTCTGGTCCACCATTATTTAAGCTTTTGTTTTTCACACTTCAGTGAGAACCCTTTTTATGCATGTATTTATGTTTGGTAAGCAAATGACAGGGTGGTGCTGAAAGGCATGTTCTCAGGTAGGCTCTTCTCTGTTAAATTCATTTTTACCTTTGTGCTATCTGTACTGAATGAACCAGACTATACCTGGCACTTGCTTGCAGTTTCAGAAACAGGACAGTACCAACAGAATTTCTCCTGTTAAACTCACACAGCCACTTGAAAACATGGCAAAAGAGTTTAGGCACATTACAGTTTGAGCTGAAAATCACACACTCACTGAGGGTTTGATTGGTGTGGACATAGGAACCACAGAGTGTTTGGGTTCTGATTTCTTGGACCATGTGACATGTGGTCCGGATGCACTTATATAGGAATCAGCGATCTGTGTGTGGATCAGATGAATGATGCAGAATCAACTACGACAACCAAAATCAAACTAAGGCCGACATGATCCAATTGGTCAATTGCACTGCATTGCATCTAAAGAGGGTACAGAATAACTCCTACATCTAGGCTCATCAGGTCGCCCTTCCCACTCCCACCGTATAGCCTCAGCCCGTACATCAAGGAGTGTGTACTCAAGATGTTGCCGCACCAAACGTTTCAGCTCTCTACGCAGGTTAATGTCATACACATGTTCAACAAACTGATCCCTAAGTAGGTTAGAAGCATCAGGCACTTGACCAGGGGCACAACGCTTAATTTTCTCCATGTAACAGCACAAAGCATGTGAAAACTCCTGTAGTGACTCTCCCTCCTGCTGCCTTCTAGAAAAGAAGCTCTGTTGCAAAGAAAGACTTAGCACAACCATACAATTCTTGAAGGATAGCAAAAAGTTTAGTTGGGTCCTCCCTGTCTGCTCTCGGACGATACCCGATTTCATCCTTCGCTTCACCCTCGAGATGATCATAAATAAAATACGTCTGATCAACAGATGTTAAGTGTCTGGTCCTCAGGGTAGCCTTCATTTCGTTGATCCAGTCCTCCACAGGGATCCCTGATGTACCCCTGAATGTTGGACATTTCCACTCTCTGGGAATATAAAGCAAACGTTCAGAGGTGGGGGGAGCACCAAGTCTGTTCTGCTGAGAACCAGCTCAGGGACCAGGATCCGTCTCAGAGTCCGAATCCACGCGACTCCGGGCACCTTGCTCCTGCAGCAAAGCCTCCTTCTCACCTCGAAGTTGCTGGACTAGGTCTCAACTCCTGCAGCTCACTGGCCATGGCTCAGCTTCCGAATGCGCACACTGCTGTTTTGTCTCAATCACATACACAAAAAAAAACAACAACAAAAAAACAAGAAACCTAACAAACCCTTGCCTCTGTGCAAACACCAGTGCGATCCTGCCGACAACGCCAGAATGTTACCAGGCCATGGTAACTTCAAAAAAAAATTAACTAAAGTTTAACTTTTTGACAAAAGCAAACTCAAATATTTTAAAACGGATGCACTGGTGTGAAAACAAAAGCACAGAGACATGGATTTCCCCCAAGAGGCACAATAACACGAACTACCCCGTGATTTTGTGACAACACACACACACACACGACTGAAAAATAGAAAACAACTTAATTAGTGTAAAATAGCCAAAGAAAGCATGCACTCAAAGACATCACACAGACACAACAAAACAAAAGTGAGGTGCACGTCCTACACAAAACGGGGGTAGTGAGGAGGTCGATCAGTGAGGGCACCCTCGTGGGAAGAGTCGCGTCGACAGTCACTAATAACCTGCAGTATCAAAACAAAACACACAACAAACAAGATAAAAACACACACTTCATGATAATAAAAACCTCTTGGGAGAAACTAACACAAGAAAACAATACCAAAGTGAAATAAAACCGTGATAGGACAAAACAACAGTGTAAATCTAAAAAAAAAGAACACAATTATTACACCAAAGGAAATTTACATAAACACATATCTGCGTAAGCCTCAGGAGGACGGGAGGTTACCTCTATGCAGTTAAATGCAGCCCCAACAGCAGACAGCAGCCACAGACCCACGGTACCTGCTACACTGCGCCACACACACACACACACACACACACACAAAATCAAGCCAGCTGCTAATGCTAAAAACACTAAACAAATTCCCTTCTTAAAATGAAACTTCATTTACCCAGTGACATGCGGACGGCCTCGCCACATCAACTGGCAACGCTGGAAACCAAAAAGGGATCTAACTACACGCTAGTCCAGCTTATATATTGAATGATGGGAATACGGAAATATGGCACAGGTGACGCTACCAGCTACGGGGGCTTGGGAGGGACAAACGACTGAAACGCGCACTATCCGCCGGCTACATATATTTGACAAGGAATAATTAAAAAAAAAAATAACAATAAATTAATAAGATGCCAGGTGAAAATAAATATAGAGCTAAAAAGAGATAAAGCAAATGTAAAAATCAAAGCAATGCAGAAATAAATAGGTGACACATAAATAAATAGGAAAAAAAATCAAAAGAGGGAATACTGTAGGAAATGTAAATAGAGAGCAATGCAGAAATAAAAAGGGATAAAATGAAAAAAGTGTAACAATCCTGACTTTTATTGTCTCGTTTAGTGGTTTTCTTTCTGTCTTCCTATTATTTCTGTCATTGTGAGTGTCTGGGCTTTTAGTTTGTTATTTGGGCTCATGTCTCACTCTGTCTCGTTTCCTGGCACGAGTGTTTGTCACGCCTCCTTTTTGATTTCACCTCATGTGGCTCAAATGTTTAGCTCCCTATTTAACCCCCCTCCTGTCTCTTTGTCAAGTCACAAATTTGTTTTTGTCTTGGCACAGCAAATGAGTGGTTTACTTCATGTCTTGGTCTCTCTGGTTCTTGATCTGTTTTTGTACTTTGGTTCTGGTCTGGTGACACCGAGTTTGCCTCCTCCTGGTTTAACTTTACACCCCTAGTAGCTAGGTAACAGATTAGTTGTTAAAGAATGGAATTAGTTTTTTGGTGTGCTCATGTGAATGACAGGAAATCCCGACAATGGAATATTCTATGGAATGAGCACTGTGTTCCAAGTCCAGTCCAACGTAAACCCACGTCCTATCTGAGCTTTGTCCCTCATCATTATAATAATGCGCAGTACTCTATAAGTACAGGAACGCATATGATGAAAATAAAGAAGCAGTCCACTCCAAGCACTGCCTGAGAGTCCAGATATAATTTTTTTAATTAAGATTTGATTTTATTCAGAGACACTGAGGAAAACGAAAAGACAAAATCATATGAGGCACTGTTGTAGCGCTAAAATAGTAAGTAGGAAATACTGGCACTAAGGTCCGCAGATAATTAAAAGTGTTGGTGCAGTTTTACACACTGTTCCTGTGTATGAAGGACAGTGGTGGTCAGCAGACAGGAGAGGTACAGGAGGAAATGTGTGAGCAGGACATTCAGCAGAAGGAGGGCAGAGTGCAAGACGCTGAGTAGGTGGCAGACATATGACACAATGAGGGCAGAGAGCACACTTATCTGCTACTTGAAAACTAATCATGGTGGTGAGTGTGGTTAGTCATATTGATGTGGTAGTGCAGCATAATGGTCATAGAAACAGTGAAGGGAGTACCCCCCCTTCCCCCCCCCCCCAGTTATGGAAGGATAATTCACCCCTTGGCCCTTGCACTTGGCACTAAACCTTGAAACAGAGTTGCAAGGTTGAAGCATGAAATAACACAACACTTCAACAATGTTGCTATAAACAGGTGTCATCAGCAGCTGTAACTGTCTCTGTTCCATGGACTTTGGGCATCTCTTTGGGGCTAAGTGCAAACACAGAAATGCCATCTATAACACAGAAATGGCGTTAAATGGACAATCAAATGATTATGTTTACAAAGAAAAGAGTACATTTGTGTGTTTCATTCATCATACTGCTGTACTTTTTTGATGTGTTTACCTCCATCTTGCTGACACTTCGAACAGAATTATGGCAGATTTCTCATACCCTTCCATTTGTAGCTTGATCCTGAAAAATCTCAATTTCAAGGACCAAAACAACCAACACTATTAGTCCTTCCCCTCTGACTCTTCAAGAATCAGGACACCTAGCCATGGCTCAGTTGGTAAAGCAGGTTGTCCGTTAACCAAAGAGTTGGCAGTTCGATTCCCACTCTGTCCTAGTCAGTCTGTTGTGTCCTTGGGCAAGACACTTCACCCTCCTTATTTCTAGTGTCACTCACACTGGTGTATGAGTATTTGGTGGTGGTCAGAGGGGCCATAGGTGTGAAATGGCAGCCACGCTTCTGTCAGTCTGCCCCAGGGCAACTGTGACGACATATGTAGTTTACCACCACCAGAGCGAGCATGTGAGAGTGAATGAATAATGGAACACTAATGTGAAGCACTTTGGGTGCCTTGAAAAGCGCTATATAAATCTAAATCATTATTATTATTACTATTATCATTATTATTATTATTATTATTATTACCTACCCCTTCATATGAACATGCAAAATAGAAGGATAAGGGGGAAGGGCCAAGGGGTGAATTGGGATTGGGTCAAATGTACTGTGGGGTCTGCATTTGACTAAAACCAGGTTTTATTGTTGCCACTTACAGATGTCACTAGGCCTTGGTCTATAAGAGGTGGGAAAACTTTTTCCTGTTATGCAACGGATATTTGCAAAGTTGCCACACAGAGCCAAGACTGAGCAGGGTGTGGTATTTCTAAAACGCCCGTCACAAATCGTTGTTTTGTTTCATCTCATCAGAGCTTTGAAGCGTGAGGAGCCAGCGGGGGAAGTGCGATTATTCAGCTAAATTCTGCAGGGGAAATTACAGCTCTGTGGCAGCAGGTGCGTCTACATTCACCTCTCTCATGTCCAGGCATAAACAGGCAGGCAAACCTGGACACATATGCAGCAACACACACACCTGTACATGAAACATGTACACAAAATGAATGTACACCTGCTCTTCTGTCTTTGAGAGCCGCAAATCCTCCCATGCAATCCTGCAACTGCTGGAAAAAACCAAAGCAGCAGTGATCACTCAGACACAGATCAGCACATGATCTCACCACAAAGCAGCTCCAGAAGAGGTAATTCTGTTTCTGTTTGTTCGACAGAGAAAGGGAGGGGAAGATATGAGTGGGGGAAAGTGTAAATCTAACGTAGGGCCCCGTGGCAGAGCCCCCAGGATCAAATCCAATTCTGGCAAGATACACATTAAGCCCCGTCAATCACAACAGTGTCCTTGGAAGGCTGCAGAATGGTGATGAGAACCACAGGGGGAGTCTCTTTTCCTTGAAAGCTGCGATGGAGCCACTTAGAAACACATCTGTGAAGGCACATGCAAAAACTCACTTACCCTGAAGGGTCCCAATATTTAACACCACCCGACCACAAAAAAACACACACGTTATTGAACTGTATAATATCATCCACAGTTCACCGACCACAGGTGAAGAGAAAACACACATTGAGAAATAAACATAAAACCTGAGAGTTCCCACATGAAATTTGATTTTACTTTCAGCAAAGAGGAAAGAATCACATGCTGTTTGGCTCACAGCTTGAGATCATTCAGGCTACAGTGGAAGCGACAGTTAGCCTATTTACTTTTATTCTGGACTTTTGCTAATTATCTTAACTACACAACTAATTATCTTTCACATCAAAGAGCCCTGAGCCCTGCTGGTCCAACCCCCTGACGCACACACACACAAACACATTACACTACCGCAGACACGTTTCCGGACCCAGCAGAATCATGACATTAACAGATAATTAAACGATCGCCTCACTGCGTTTGATGGAGGCTCATGTGACGAGCAGCCATTTTCCACTTATTGAATGGGAAGCAGAGAGGGATCCTTTAGTCTGGTTTAAATATAGCTATTACATCTCAGGTATTAAGCTGTACACTCCACTGGAAGCAAGCGTAGTTTGTTACAGATTAGGGGTAAGTAAACGGTGCCTCAAGAGACCATTGATATTTTCTTCCTTCAGGCCATGATGGCTTCATCTGTACTGAGCAGCTCTTTCATCTGATCCGTGAACGAAACTGTTTCTGATCCCAGTCCATTCCAGTCAATGAGTACTTGATCAGACCCGAAAGTCACAACTTAATATTGGGCACTGTATACATGAGAAGAACATGCAGCACATATTTAGGTGCATATGCTTTGATTCAGATCATGCACATCATCTGCAATGCCTCCAGGCTCCTGCTCTGCAAACAAGACAATAATCAGGTCATCTGGCATCAGGCGCGAATCCTTCATTAACAATCTAACGATAATCTGCAAAGAAACATGTGACTGTAGGAGAAATTTACATGAGCTGCATTTAAATTCCTTTGAAGTTGTTTGTTTTGCTCACCTTGGAAACACACTATTTCTACTTCTCCTCAGTGGTAAGAAGTAAACGCATGCCATAAATATTTATCTACCTAGGGCCCATGCTATTCTGGCCCAGTGTTTTGAACATAGTCACTAGAGATTGGGCCTATCAGGGACCCGCCGAGAAACAAAGATACGGGGGAAAGAGAGAGGGAGGCAAGAGCTGGAAGGGGCGGTAAAGGATAGTATTTTGTGTGTGTTTCAGAATGGAAAGTGGACGGTTTATGTGATCTTTAATGCAGGAGATTGGACCAGGGTTCAGAGTGTACCTTTTTAAGGAGTCACCTCACATTTCCTGAACTTTTAGTCACAAACAAGAGTATGAAGAGAACATTTATTCCTATTTAAAAAAAATTTAACAAAGTGAAAGCATGTTTCATACCTTCAGCTATATCAAATTTGAGATAGAAGTATATATATTTACAACCTTCAAAAGTAAGGTGTAAAGGGGCCAAATTATTATTATTATTATTATTATTATTATTATTATTATTATTATTATTATTATTATTATTATTATTATTATTATTATTATTATTATTATTATTATTATTATTATTATTATTATTAGAATAATAACCCTCACATATCAGACTAAATTCTGACTAAGCACAACGCACAAAATTGCTGTACATATCAATGATAGACTGTCTGTTCTGCAGCAGCATTTCACATTAAAATAAAGTGCCATTTTCATAGCGGTAATAGTGCACATATTAAACAAAAAAAAAAACTCTGTCCATTTCATGACAATAATAAGACAGATGAAACTACAGGGGACTACAAATGAAAAATAGTCTTCTGTTTAATTCTGGCTTCTTTTTTTTTTTGAAACCATGTGAAATCATGTATTTTATGAAACTGTATTGTCCCCTGTCAAATAAAATAAACTTAAAATACACATATCGAAAACAAAAGTACACTATCCATTTTAAAAAATAATGTCCAAAAATAAACTGTCATTTCTTATCAGCAATATGCTTATCAAAACTAAGCAATTTCCAATTCATAACTATAACTATTCATATAAAAAACTAAAACATACTTTGTCCATTTCATGACAATAATACCCATATAAGAAACCAAAATAAACTGTCCATTTCATAACACAAATGTCCATGTAAAAAAGGAAAAATAAACAGTCAATTGTTTCAATGTTTCAATCCAGCTAGTGTTACATATCCATTTTTTTCTATAGCTAATGGTTGTACTTCTGATATTCAAGTTAAAGCTCATACCTAAACACCTTATACTCATGAATGGTGGTTCCCCTCATTCCTGTCTGTGTGATGCTAAAATGTTAAACACTAATTACAAATCTGTTTCCAAAGCAAATATAATATAAAATAATTTATTGTATCTTTGAAATTTTCAAGACGTTTGAATGCCAGATTTAAATATTAATTCTCAATTTTAAGGATAATTCAGATCTTTATCCAGGACTATAACATTTTAATTTTGCAGATACCCTCATTAAAATTCCACCAAGTAGAGGAAACATGCACAGTCTGACCAAGAAATGTTTCCACTCTGATATGTCATATTATGGATTGCTGTTTAAGAAATGAGGAACTGCACTGCATCATTTTAGGTTAAAACAAAGTTGTTGTAACTGAAACACATTCATCACTGCAGTAATATTGCAATTGAAGGATGTGAACTATATTAGTTAAATCCAGATGGCAACTTTTTTTTTTTTTTTTTGGTAGGTGGGTGGTGCATAGTATATCAAATGAAATGACAGTGTTCAATGTTATAAGAAGAAGTGTAATAAGACTGACTCCCACCTTTGTATGAAGACGCTTAAAATTTTCACTTGTACTGACTCGGTGTCTCTGCTTTAAGCACGTTATTAGAAAAGCAACAGTGCATGTGGGTAAAAAAGAATAAGATGCCTCATCGAGTATCATCCTGAATGAATCCACCCAGGAAAGTCAAGAATGCCAAGAAAATCTAAGAAAATAACAATTTCTTTTCCCCTTATTGCCAAAATCTCTAAGGCAGAAGAAAAGTTATCAGGAATTAGTTGCCAGTTCTGACACCAACTTGCAACACAGGCAATTTTGGCTGTCACCTACTGACGTGGATCCCAAGACTACTGGGGGCACAAGTTCGTAATAATCAGATCCATGAATATGAAATATGAGCACACACAGATGCAGGTATGAGGGAGAGTCGTTCCATGAGCATCACCACATACACAGTGGAATACGGATGTGTGGGAATGTGACATTTCCTCCCTGAACCCTGATGACACCTCTCTGTAGGGGCGCTAGATTATACATCAGCAAACTGTCACACACACACACCAATACAGGGGTGAGCTCTGCAGGTTCCCGTTACTTCAGACCCCTCCACCTGGATGTTATTGCCGCCCATGGCACCCTGCTCCAGCAGGCTAATGAGCCTGCCTCAACTCAGTCAAAGTCATCTGATGACACTGATGTGGGGAGATTGATATTCACGCTTGACTCGCCGTCCTCTCCACTTGACTGCTGTGTTTACCTCCCCACACAATTAGTATCTGTTGAAGACAGACATAGCGAGGAGAGAGGAATAGAGTCAGACTCTCAGCTATGTGTTTGTGCGACTACATTAGCTCCAATTGTTTATAAAGATGGGAGATGTCTTTCATCATGGCTTGAAGGTGGCTTTCTATATTGCGGGGACCATTACCAGCTCATTTAATCCCCATAAAGCTATTTTACCTCTCTGAATGTCAGTAGCTCGAAATAATAAAAGTCAGATTGGCTTAAGTTAAATGCATATTTCAACAGTTTTCATCCAAATTTGCATCTAAAACGTGCTTCACTTTGGCCTTCATGAATGAACCTACAGACCGAGCTCCACAAGTGTGACAGTAGAGGCCGGGGCTTGCTACCTACGCACCACGGCTTACATTCCTCCATCTCTGGCAGATAACTTTCAAATGAATATTAGCATATGAACAAATAAAACACTTATGAGAACTGTACACCCTCTCTCAGAGTGGAAGAAAATGCAGAGAAGTGAGCTGTGGCCAGTGATTGGTATTAGCAGACTTTTAGCTGAGCCGGTGGAGAGGTGCCATGTCTCCAGACTGATTTAGCATTAATTGACATTCTCTCTAATCGGTGCATTCACCATTTGAACACAGTGATGAAGGCAGTTCAGAAGCTGAATACTGATACCTGCCTGAGTGAAAGGAACACTGGGGCTCAGACGGGCAGGTGAATGCTCCGGTGTGAGAGGTTTGGTTAAGGTATCTGGGCAAAATGGAGGGGATTTTGTGTGGAGCCACAGCGCCTCTCGGTGGACACAGTAAGGATGTTTGAAGATTCAACCATGGATGGTGATATCGTGTTAAATTATTCCTTTTGTCACAATCTTTAAGGTTTGCGCATGGAGCACTAAAATATCACCTGAGAAGGAAAAAAATACAATAAAAACAGCTTCTCAATAAAACATGTAAAACTAGTTGTACTTTGAATCCTATACTGTTTTTCACCAACCATTAACATTTATGTATGACGTAGATACAGTATAAACCCAAAAAACACACAGCGATATGGACATTTTTATTAAATTTTTTATTAGTATGTTTTTTTAAAGGAGTGGAACACATGTTCAAACTGTATCGCCATCTTTTACTTTTGTTTTGCTACAAAAAAAAACAAAAAAACAAAAAACAGTCCCAGCAATATTTTCATGACCTGATTAAAAAAAAAACTACATCAGCTAAGTACAAAAAGAAATATACCAAAACTACCCAATGCTACCCAGAAAAAAAAACAGACAATAATGTAAAATGAAATGTCTACAGCTCAATGTAAGAAATAAAAAGGAAAAAGTTACTTAAAAAGAAGGCAAAGATCCATCACAATATTTGCCATTTTACCACAATCAATTTGCACATCTTTCCTTAGATATAAAGTAATGCAAATACATTACAATAAATTAACACAGGCACACCCCCCTATTACTACAGCAAAACAAAGTAACAGTCAAATGTGTCACATAAAAATACACTTTTCTTTTTTTTGGCAAAAACTTCACATATCACGTGGAAATGAAGGAGCAAAAACTTCTGGGTAGCAACATTTTTGGTTTCTTGAGAACAATTTATGCTCTGGGTCCACAACATAAGAGTGCATGTATGAGCTGCAAAGACTTAACAAATTATATACCGTGTGTTCAAATTATATAAATATATAATAAAACAAAAATATACAAAAACTGTTTTAATACAAAAATGATTAATGCCAAATGGAAGGTAACGATTATAAACTTCAATAACTTAAAACATAAAAAAGGAATACTTTCATACTTCTCAGGAATGCGACATTTAGCCCTAAGCTCCGTAACACTAAGGCTTTTGCACTGTTTTTTTTTTTTTCTTGATACAGCACCTGCAAATAATCTTACAAATCATATCACTCACTTAGTGCCAAGAATGCATCAAGTATAAATACTAAGAAACTCCTGTACAGTCCCAATTTAGGTCAAAACTACAAAATAAGTTAGTGCCAGGCAACTGTACATTTAATTTACAGTTTAATACAAAGGAAGCTATTGCGAAAAGAGATGACTTCAGTACAATGTGGGCTTTGGCTGCAGTTGATTCAACTGACCAGAACTAAAAAGCCTTCATGTAGGCAGGAAATGTAAGGTGTTGTCCACTTAGACTATTTCATTAGGCTATGTGTTAGTAACATGTAACAGTGAAATAGATGATTAGAATGTATGAAAAAAAACAAAAAAAAAATCAGCTTAGTATTGTGAAATGTGTAAATGTTATGTAAATGATGTTTGAAGTGAGGGTAGGGTGGATGAGGAGAGCAGTCTCCAAGCACAGTTAGGAGCCATAAATGGAGAGAAGAAAGACATTCATTTCAGCAGCAGCCGTTTCCCATCGGCAAATGGTAGGAGTGTGTTTGAGTAGAAATGGGTGAGGAGAGACACCACCTGTTATGGCAGGTGTCCAGTAAACATTTAAGTCTCCTGCAGAGACTGAGAGGGGGAGGAACAGGGTATTTGGTACAGGAGAGGTACAAGTTTGTGTGTGAGGGAAGAGTGAGTGTCATCAGTCCACATCACTGAGGTCGCTGACTGGCTCGTCCTGGACTATGCTCAGGTGGTTCATGGCACGGCTGAAGGCGATTTGGACTGCCTTTCGAATGCTTGATGTGCGGCCTTCCATCATTTTGATCTTGTCTATGGTCTTGTCCATCCCCAGAGGGACCATCTTGGACCTAGGAAGCCACTGCCTAAAGGTGGGAAAACAACATCAATATGGCATCATCTGAATAGATGCTAGCAGACTATGTTTGTTTTTATGAGAACAGTATTGTGTTTTTTTATGGACTTTTTTCCAAATGTTTTTCAAGGTAGAAAATGATCGACAAAAAGAGTCTTTGCTCATGTCATCAGAACAGCTTCAAATCAGTCCACAAAAGTCTGTGAATTTTTCAGGAGTGAAAAAAAGAAGGGAAGAATCTGATTCTTTTACATAATCCTTAATATATTTTTTTGATGATGGTGGGAAAGAATGATGTCTTCTAACATGTTGTTGCTAAATCTCCCATGGGTTGAGATCTGGTCACTGTGAAGGTCATAACATATAACCCATATAATTTTCATACAGATCAAACCATTCAGCCAGTTCTCAGACCCACTGGCTGAGGACACTGTTAACGTGGAAGAGAAGCAGCTACTATAGTTGTCCTTCATTCAAGCCTGTACCGTTCTCTGGGTGTCTACTACATTTAAGCGGTCACCTACGTAGGAGAATATGGTGAAGAACAACTCATCTGACCATGTCACTTTGAGACCAGTATCAAAGAGTTTTGCACCACTGAACTCTGAAATGTGCATTCAGCTTTGTAATTAGATATTTATGCACTGTGCCCCTACTATAATACCCCTTTGTATGTAACTGTCCATGGACCTATTGCTGACACAGTCTAATCACATCCTGTGTTGGCATTCGCAGTCACCTGCAGAAGACGTGCTCTTCTATATTTCCTTTAATATGTTGTCTTTCACACCAATGATTTTACCAAGGTCCAAAACCACTAAAAATAGATGTCATTTTACTCACTCTTCGTATTGAAATGATAGACATTCATTAATCTTTTAGACTTGAAGCCCCTGCCCTCCATAGTCAATCTTCATCCAATCACAATATCAACTGGACCTGTGCATGCATTATCTAGGGGTTGGTTGTATCAAATACTGCATCTGTGGGCTCGCATCTGTGTTTTCTGTTTCTTCACTCATTTATTGTTTTTTTTTTAATTTATTTATTTAACTGTCTGCAAATCTCAGAATGTTCCACTCTATACACAAACTGCTATTACCTTGCAACCACTGTGCTAAAGGGTTATTCCATGAGACACAAGGATGAGTTAAATGCAAATAATGGAGATATTAGAGATAAGTTGGCTTTACTTAAACGCTATGATTACTACTCCTATGTGTAATTATTAGAAGAAATACCACTACTACTACTCACGCTATCTGAATAAGAAATGACCTAGGAGTGCAAATGACTGAAAGGACAAGGCAGTGACAAATTAAAAACTGAAATATTGGCATACACATTTAAAATACTGCATATTGCCTTAGTACCACTTGTAAAGAAAGACTGCTCTGTTTATGCTATAACCTTTCCCCTGTGAATGTAGTGCAGCTGAAATCTTCAAAAAGCCTCTTAATGTGATTGTAATTTGTTGTCTCTTAATTTATGCCATGCAGCCACAAGAGAATAATGATCAGCCGACAGACAGGTTGACAGGTTTACCCTTGTAGAGACCTGTGTCGGCTTAAATCATTCCTACAGGCCCCTGCACTCACCAGCTGCGCTTGTTGTCGAAGAAGAGGACGAGGTAGAGTTTCTCTTCGGCTTTGTACTGCATCTGTTCTCCAATGCGCAGCACATCCATGGGGGGCATGGGGATGGACACCCCATTGTGCTGGCAGCCCACACGCGGCATGTGGGGGTCGATGATCTATACACAGCAAGAGAGGCAAGCATTACACACTAATTTCCCCTATAAAGTATAACATAATAAAAGTGTTAAATGCACAAATACAAATGCATGATGCATGCGGACTAATAGTGCAATTTAGATTATTTTGCACAATTGTTCTTTCATGCTAAGGTCACTTCAGCAGTGAAAGGCTGCCACCTAGAGGAAAAACAATCGACACATTGGAAAGTGATACTGTCATACTGATTCATCTGTCTTTAAGTGACACCTGGTGGAACTGCAAATGCTTCTGAATCTGTTGGCAGTGCCATGTTTAGGTTCCAAAGTGCCCCAATGTGAAAAGCACTTATGACATAGACTTTATTCAGTGATTGACATGCATTCTTTTCCACAAACACTCACCAAGGCAGGGTAGGAAGGGTATCCACTACATTTGGCCCAAACTAGCTTTAGGGGTTCCAATGCAACTGTTGCAGCACTAGCGGGCATCCAAATATTGCTGTTGCCAACCTCTATGGAAGCGGGAACAACACCAAACACGTTATGTGTGGGTTTAAACACACATGGAAACACATTTCCAAAGCCATGCTGTAAGTGCTGAACTACACAGTAGCCAGGGTGGGAAAATAAACTTTAAGAGCCAGTAGGAATGACAGATATTATAATTTTTCAGCCATCTTTTTCATTTAATTAGCCAAACATGAATTTTAGATGAAGAGAAAATCTCCAGATACAAACTGGTTAGATGCCATGGGGGCATGGCCAGTATAAAAGCTCACCAACTACTGCCAGTTTGGCTAATCCCTGCTGTTTATTTCCAACCCTGTTTACTTGTGTGTGTGTGTGAGAAGACCAGGTGTCTACAAGTTTTATTGAGTTTAGCTTTTAAAGCCTTACTGATCCTGAAGACAGAATGACATATAAAACAGATTCTCTAGTTGGAAAGGACAAAGAATTGTACCCTTTTCATAACTTACCTGATCTCATTTCAGCTCATTTAATATTAAAAAAAAAAACATCTGGACATTTACATTAGTGTGTAACTATATAATTTACATAAGAATATATAAAAACCTGAAAGTGCAACCATTTCAAATAATGCCATAATACTGACTGAAGATGCATGTAAATATATTTGGCACTTATTGTATAAGACAGCACACATGTTTATTTCAAAACTGCAGGCGACATACCAGCGGCAATTCGAGCAGCTTTTGCAAAATTCCCATTTTCGATGCAAGCAATTAATTCACTTTTGTCATCCACAGTGTTTCTCCGGACCAAGGCAGGTTTCCCCTTCCCACATTTTGGAAGACTGAGAATGGTGCTAAATGTAAAACAGATGACATATCAAACTGCATTTAGAAAATAAAATGTCAGATTTTACAACAGATATAACTGATCTTGCGCTGGTGTTCAGCCAAGTAGTATAAACATTAACAAAAGTGGCATTTCTTTAAGTTCTTGAACTCCAGGACAGTGTTTGTTTATTCCCTGCTTTCATTTTTCTATTCATCAGCCAGTCCTCTGTGACCAAATGATAAAGAAACAAAGTGTGACAATTACCTGGTGCTTCCCTGCAGACTGCTACATGAGGAGATAGATGACTCAGATGCACAGCGTCTTCGAGGCTCCACAGGTCTACTTGGTCTGCTGGGATCTTCATGCTGTTTCTCCTCTTCTTCCTCCAGGAAACCACTTGATAAACCTGGGAAAACATACAAAAATTCACATGAACAAAAATATGCATTTGTGTCAGAACATGGTAATGGTGCCCTGGGGGGGTCAATTTTTTTTTCTTTCATTGAAATTTAAAATGTTTACATCATTGTAGAAAACAATGCAAGTTTCATTAATATAGTACCCAGTACTTTTTATGTCAGGCACTGGGAAACATAAGGGGATAAAAATCACATCTATGATGGGACACATAGCCGTATTAGCCTTGGTCAGACATTAAGTTATTTTTCCTATTTTTATTTTTTTTTTATTTAAATATGTTAAACTAATTACAAATAATAGTTTAACATACAAAATATACACTTGACACGAATATTGCAGAAACATTATTTACGTAGTACTGGGGGTGATGTGTCCTGCCAGAGACATTTGACTTTGAAAGTTGTATCAATAAAACTTATAATCCTCTTTTTACGAATGATAAGTAAGAATAAAACAAGTTACAAATTTAAAGTTATTTATGGGGAAACTATTGCCACATTTCTATTACTGTATCTGACAGGACATTTTCTGGGAAATTAACTGCCAAGTCTGGAGAGCAGTCATGCAGAGAAAAAGGGTTGTATCACATTCTGAGTTCTATGAGGATAGCAAAGATCTGTGTCCCAGTGTCAGTGTCATCTACCTGTACCTGCAACAGTCACTGGGAAGAATATCCTCCCATTCCACAGATTCAACACTTCCACCAGATCCAGCCCCGTGGAAATGTTCTGGTGTCCCCTAATTCCCAGCACTCCCAACCCTTTGCAGATGCTATACTGGTCCAGATGACTAAGGCGACTGATCTGCTGCACAGACACACAATGACACAATCCATCCAAACACAGAACTACACCAGGGAGACTTTGTCATCGCTGAGTTTGCTGCCAGAAAGGAGTGAAGCAATTCCTGGGACAAGTCACCCATGAGGTTGAATATAAAGCAATGGAGGTCATCCTCCTAGAAACTAAAGGATCTGGCAAAAGAATGTTTGTTTTCCAGCCACAGAACACAAAGCCTGGATTCAAATACAAGATGTGACCAGATGGAGATGACATGTTCCCCTCACCAGTTAATGGTAGTGGTTGAAATCCCTAATGTAGAGAACCTATGGCTACTAGGACTAAGGACAAAAGGCATTTTTATATGAATAATGGAATATCTATCATGGACAATGTTAATTAATACTGAGTAATGGTAGAAGTAAGAGATAGTGGATTATACTGAGCCTTATCAATGTCATAGTTATTTAAAAATTATCAAAACAATGTATTTGCTGATATTTATAAAATACAGAAATGTTATTCTCAAGAAATCATGTAAATACATTTCATTAGATACAAAATGTTGTCCTTTGTTTTCTTGTTTGTTTGTTTTTTTTACCTCTTTTGTCAAAATGTTGTCCAATCAGAGACAATTACTTTTTTTACTCAACGGCCCATGCTGTCAAAGAAAACACAACAACCTGGTCTATTTGTGCCTTAATTACTTCTTTAAGGCATACATCTTGCAATATTAATTGCACAGGTATAGATTAAATCAAATTGTAATTGTGAATCTTAGCCTACAATAAAACAAAAATAAAACAGAATTTTGATTGATTGTCATTTCAACATTTATTTCAGTGTAAAGTAAATCCCTTATGGTCCAACTAAAAAAAGAATGACTTTAAAACTAAAAAAATAAATAAATATATGATTCATTTATCAACACTAATCTGTCAAATTATCTCTAAAATGTCCTGTCAAGAGACATTTCAAATATTATGTTCTGGCCCATTAGTATTTTTTCACAAACCCTGCGATCCTATAAAGGAAAACGCCAGAATCTAATGTTAAACCATCCTTGCCCAATTCAATTAAACAAGCAACCCAATGTAAAAATAAATAAGCAGGTGTCAGTATACAGTTCCAACTCTACAAGCCTTATAATGAGTCGTGGGAATCTGACTGTGACCAATGTAAGCAGTGTAGCTGATAATTGTAGCATTTAGCTCTACTGCCAGTTTGAAAACTGGCAATAAAGCTAAATACTGCTGTAGGAATCAGGCATGTGAAGAAATGCCATTTCAATTATGTCTGTTGCTGGTCAAAAAATAAACAGTTTATTCCCGATTCCCCCAAAAAATTACTTGTCAATTTAAGATGGTTGAAGCTAAATTAAAATAGACTTAAATCCAATCAGGAAAACATACCTACACTTCAACATTCTGTTTCTGAAACACTAGGTCCTAATGCTGTTTATATTTTTCCTAAGTAGACTTCTCACCGGTGTCAAGTCGTTTAACAGGGGACTCGTCCTCCTCTTCATGCTCATCCTCCCCTCCCTCTTCATCATCATGCCTGCTGCCGCTGTGCTTCCTCTTCTTGCCATGAAGGAGGGTCTCCAGCCTGGGTATGACCACTGACAGGAAGGATTTTGAGCCCAACTGTGACTCGTCGTCTTCGTCTTCTCCCTCGCCTTCACTTATGTCAGCTCTGTCAGTACCCTCGTCTTCAGTCTTCGATTTCTGAAAGAGCACTGAAGTTCGACGGTTGACTGTGCCTGTGGGCTCTGCTAAAGTTGACGTAGCCACAACACTCATATCTCCGTCCAACAGTGAACTCTGGAGGCTGTCATGAGAGTGGCCATTGAGGCGTGGTGCAGAGGTCAGCAGGTCTGGTATTTCCCCATCAAACTCTGTACACTTGCTATGATTCTTGTCTTCACAGTCTAGAGTAGCATCAATAGGTTTGAGGGTGGGGGGCTCAGGGTCTGCATCAGAGTGGATGAGAGGAGGAATGGAGTCTGAAGGCTCTAGCTTTGGAGGAAGAGATTTATCTCCTGTGAAGAGGAACCACAGAAAGCACCATAATGAACCATTTAAATGTGTAGCTTTCACTATGAAACCAACATTAATCATTTAAACGGTAACCATAAGTAAAACACACATCATTCATCCTACGGTGCACAGGCTTCCCTACTGTCCTCGCCAATTTTTACTTCCTGCGTAACACAATTGGTTTTTCATTGTCCTCAGGGTACACTGCAGCAAACTTTTGTTTGCAAATTTATAGTTATGTTATATATAATAGTTGAATCTCCATAATTATTATAACAAAATTCTAAAGAAATAATATATTCACTTGTTGCAAAAAAATTATTTATTAGATTAGATTTCCCGCATACTAAAGAACAATACAATAACACAATAAAAACAATAAAAATGAAAAAAACAAAAACAAATATAAGATTAAAAAAAAAAATTCATAGCTGCCAACAGTAATGTGGTGCAGCCTCCATGTTTTGCAGAAATGCTGACACTGCAGGTCATGATATGGCTTAGATTTACCATATAAGTAAAACAAGGCACTGTTTAGCATAACACCACGGCATTTTCATAAATAAAAAATGAGAGCAAAATGACTTTTTCCTCTACTTATTTATATCATCTCATTATAATGCCATCTTCACCAAACTTAATATGAGTGAGAGCCAGAGAGAGATGCTATGGTGACACAGTGTGATATTATCACTATAACTTTTTTACTAATGTTCACAGTGATTCTGGGATGCTGCATTGTTATACCTCTGAACCTGAACTCCTTTATGAGGTGCATTCAAGGACTAGTTCCAGAAGAAGACTCAAGAATGAAGAGAGCCACCCTCTCAGTGAAATCAACACATTCATCTAATCCTAAAATTCATAATATCTGGTTAAGCACCTGGCCATAATGCTTAGAAAAGTGGATAAATAGCTCACAATACATAATATGAGTTACTAATAATTAACCATCCTTATAGGTATAGAGTAAAAGGGAGTAATACTCTTGTGGGAAACTGACATCCATAGTCACTACTTGTTGAGACAAATTAAATCCATACATACCTTCATCATCAGGACAATGTCCATTAGACTTGAATCTCTCCTCTTTAGGTTTACTCAACTCTGGAAGGCCAGGAGCTGATGATGATGCAGATGTGGAGGAGTAACAATGACGATGAGAGGGTATAACTCTTCTAAGGCTCAATTCATTGCGAACATCATTGATGGTCTTTTTGAGCAGCTTTAGTCGTTTACTGCGAGACGGACTGGACTTCATAGAACATGTGAGGTCAAACTTCTCCAGGAGCTGTTGAAGCTGCATGTCTAGATTTAGATGCTCCCGATTGGCTGGCACTAGTAGACGGTCAACTATAAGGACAAAACAATAAGGAGGACACTAAATATCATTTTGTTGGGCACAAGTTACAAGTTATCCCTTTTAACTTGTCCTAGTGTTAGAAATATAGAATACATAACAAATAAAGGTGTTTGTTTTTTACCATCTTCCCAAGAAAAGGCAGGAGGTGCTTTGAGTTCAGGAATGTCATCCAGATGCATGCCACTATCTTTGTCAAATCCAATTTTTTCCACATCACGCCGAGCCTTTCTGAGCAAGGCTCCACCCTGGTCTCTGAGACGAAGAGCAGCACGGTAAAAATACGTGTCCTTTGAGTTATACTTCATGCAGTTGTCAATAATGAGATTAAAGTCATCTTCAAACAGTTTAAAGTTGCTGTAGCTTTGGGAATCAATGCGTTGTCGCATAGTAGAGAAATCCATTGGGTGCTTGATATGATCAAGGTAGTCAGGCACCTAAAGGAAAAAAGAGAATTAATGATGATACTAAAACCACCTTTCAAATGTTTATATGTTTCCCAAATATTTAAAAATGTTATGTAAAGGAGTGTAAAGAAGAGCTCGTACAGCAACTTGGGCAGCAACATAATACATAAAAGTAGTAGTAGTAAACTGTTAAAAAAAGAACACACTACACATTTTACAGTTGTAACAGAGAGGAAAACTTCTGCCCAACATGGGGCTCGAACCCACGACCCTGAGAGTAAGAGTCTCATTCACTACCCACTGAGCTAACTGGGCTTGCAAACTGCTGTTTCTATATCTGATATGATCACCTGCCAGTGGATTTCAATTTCACATTATATTCCCTACTTGACAGGAGGTCATGTTGTACTACAGTTTACAATAAGGGCTGCTTTACAACATGTGCTGAAGAATGACTGACTGTTTTGTTGTAAATTGTTGTGCTTCTTGTGGGAGGACCTGCAGGGACTGTAGGAGAAATAATTCATTATTTGATCTTAACTAAGAGCAAACCAGTTTAAATTGACCCACTGTACTGCTGTGACTGGACTTTCATTCTCAATAACAAATTGCATGCAGCTATGTTATTACAAGGTGAAGGTAAACACCACCTTTTTATAGCAATGATTTTCTAAAATCTATACAATATTATATGCACAATAAAAATGTGACAGACTAGTGGACAAAAACATGATTAAAAAAAACTATTATCACACAAATATGCAATGTATTTGTACATGGGTGCTTCTATGAAACTGGTCCTAAAAACAGGACAGACGGACGAAATATTCAAACCAGACATACACTAATGTTGTGAAGCACTTTGAGTCTATTTTTTTTATATATATTTACTGAAATAAAACAGAAACACATGTTCACATATAACACCTTTGAATTTGATGCATACATACAAAAATATGCATGTAATAGATAAAAAGGACACAAAAATGTAGCCCTTCTATTTTTTCAAGTACATATATCTTTAATCTCTCACAGGTTCATGTTGGGAATCAAAGTAAATATGTAAGGCAAAGTGTTTGACAAAAAAGACTGCTGTTGAAAAAAACACTTGTGTTTTATGTGTTTAAATGGGCAGGTTCTGCACATAAGGCAAGAGTACATGATGAGTTACACACAAAACCTGGAATGAAACTGCCAATTGTTGAAATACCCATGCCTGGATTAGACATACCACTAAGATCATCACATTTAACAGTGTCTTTATTTATAGCAGTATATAAGACCATTTACAGCCATGTTTTCAAGACCAAATACACTAACACCTTCCTGTCCCAATTTTGACCAGAATATTTTATTACCCTGTCCTACAAAGGGGAGAGGGGTATTGTTTTGAGTCAGTTTGTTTATTGGTCTATTTGTTAAACTTGTGAATCAGAGATTTGTGAAGTTATGTTGCTTTAACGGTTTGTCTGTCTGCCTGTTTGTGTATTCGTACACATTTCCACTTTTTGCAATCTAGTGTCGCCAATTCTTGACAGATCGTTCTGAAATTTGGCTTGTACAAGGAGACGGGTACAAGGATAAAACGGACCGAATGTCAACCAAATCAACTCACTCCGATGCCATATTGAATTTTCACGTCAAGGTCACAGCAGAGATTTGGCGTTTTCAACATGTATTAGTGATTTAACATGATAATACGTGACAATGATGTATTCATGATTGGACAAGAACGCAGATTTCATCTGTTTCGCGAAGTTGCCAAGCTACCCTTGGCCTTCTAGTTTGTCTGTTTCTTTGCAAGCAGCTTTACGCAAAAACTACTGGACCAATTTTTATGAAATTTTCAGGAAAGGCATGAGGTGGTTCAGAATAGATACCATTAAATTTCGGTAAATGTAGGTCAAAGATCACCGAAAATGTGTTTTCACAATATAAGATAGGGAAAATCAAGTAAAATGTGTGAAAGGGGGTCAGGGTTTGTTATGTTGGTCACCACTTGTTAATTATTATTCATTAATTTTGGGGTGGCTCACAGAAAAATATATTTTATATTAGGAAAATCCTTGGTACAAATATGTCTAAATGTGTCTTTTAGTGTAGAATCTAAAAAGCTGATACCAAAATAAACCAAGATTCATGGAAAGACCCACATATGATATTGCAGAATTGCATTAATGTTCCACTCAAAGAGAACACATGCCTATGTGACAACACACACCAACAGCATTGTAGTAAATACTGATGTTCACCTCATTGACATCAACTGGCTGAGCGAAGATCCTGGCCTGGTCTTTTGCTTGGAGCTGGTCCAAGAGGGCTCTAAGCAAAATACTGAAAGGGGTCAACTGCATCTCAAGAAGGGTCTCCTGCAGCTTAATCTATAATACGTGCCAAAAAAATAAAGAAAAAAAACAGAAGAGAATATTTAATTTTTACCAGGTCCTTATCTTCTGAATTGTTAGTAAAATCACACACACACACACACATATATATATATATATATATATATATACACATATATATACATACATACATATATAATTTTATTTATTCTATCGATTTAAAAGTCACTTTCTCTGTTAATACCTCTTCTCGCTTGAGTTTCTCCCTCTTGCGGATTAGCTCCAGCAGCAACCGGGTTCTCTCCAAATTGTGTCGGAGACGATGCCACTCCTTTAGCTGGTCCTTTAGTGCCCTGCTCTCTTCTTCATTCTGCCTCTGTAGATGTAAAAAGAAGAGAAGCTGAAATGCACACATTTAGAAAGCAAAACAGAATCAAGTCATCTTTTTATAATCCATGTATGCCTAAAGAGAAGTTAACTTTTTCTGCTCTCAGTGTGTGACTTGATGGCCCACAGCTTAAATATTGGCACTGAACTAGTAGTGCCTTTGCAGGGTCAACAACAACAAACTGAACCAAATAATTAACATGAACAAAGTGTAATAGAATGGGCAAAAATGGCTAATTACACACACTAAATCTTTTGTTCATTTCTACAAACTACTGGTAAAAGTGAAAAAAGACTGAAATTCTTCAGTGGTTAACTGACTGATGAACAAACCGGTTGTGCATTCTTCTGAGACAGTAGGCTTGTCTGAAGCCGTCTGATGAGGGGAAGCCCATTTCTGGATTGCCTCTTAAGTGTCCAGTAATTTAGGACAAGCTCCACAAATGCCTTCTTCTTCTGGACCGACACCTGGTTGAGAATGGTCTGTAACCTAAGGGGGAGACAAGAGCCATACATGACATAGAAAGAGGCAGGGGGGAAATTCCACTACAATGAACACATAAAAATCTCTAGCACTTTTCAATGATTCACCAATTGATATTAAAAATAAAAAACTACAGTAGATTACTTATGTGTAATAACAGCTGTACCCCCCCCACAAAAAAAACAACAATTCACCATCCAGACCTAATACAGTACATTCATTTAGATAGTGTATGCTCTTGTTTCTCAAAGAAAACAGTCAACAACAACCTGCAACAACTATAGTTTAACACAAATTGCCTTAAGTCATTCTTAAGGCAATTTGAGACAGAATTACCATCTCAATATCACCAAATATCTAGGAAGTAAATGTACATTTCATCGATTCCCACAGACAGCAGCTTCCATTCTCAATCAAATTTTCAAGCTTACCTGTGAACAGGAAATGTAGGCACAGTAGCAGGGGTTGCAGCTTCACTTTCAGGTTCAGGCTCAGGTTTTTTTGTTTTCTTCTTGTGCTTTCCTTTTGACCGTCCTTTGCGACTTGCATTGTCCACTTGCTTACATAATCCATTTCTTGGTTTGGCATCATCATAGACATTAAGAGGCCTTCTCACACACCCATTAGGTGTGTGAGCCCCACAGTAGGCAGTCTTTTTCACAGAGAAGGTAGGCTCTCCTGTCTCAGTTATTTCTTTGACAGGCTCCATCTTCATAAAGAGGCCAGCCTTTTGTGCACAGCTTACATGAAAGGCAGTATAACAGTTTGCTTTATGGCACTGGATGCATGCCCCAACACCTTTTTCTTTGCAGAGGTAGCAGGTAAGTTTCCACCGAGCTGGAGGAATGTGGCTGACACCATCAATGGGTTCGATGAAGGTGGTATTAGAGAAGCCTACTTCAGGAACCCAAAGTGCACACACAACATGTCCCCAGCGGTCATCATCTGTCTTTTTCACAGCTCCACCTTTGTTAGGACAGAGAATGCAGTCTGCTGGCTGGGTGGGTGACTGGAGACAGTGTCTGCAGAGCCACTGGCCCTCAGGTATATAGGGCACACCATAGCATTCCTGGTGCACAGCTAAGTTGCACATGTCACAAAACAGAATAGCATTGCTGTTGTGACACTCACCATCCACGCAGATGCAGCAGACTGCATCCTCATCAATTAGCGAAAACTTTTCACTGCCTTGATCCAAAGTCTCCAGGTACAGCTCCTTCTCAAAGCGATCAATCAGAAACTCAAAAACATTGTACGACACCTGACTGATGCCTTCACATCGCCGTTTTTCATTGACCAAATCCAACCAGGCATAATCTTCTTCATCCATGTCGTACTCTGTTTCCTCATCCAGCTCTTCTTCAGTCTTTTCTTCATATTTAAAAAAGGCAGCTGGGCGCTTAGGAACTGCTGGAAGGTTATATTCCACTGTACGGAATTTAGGTTCTGGGAGCTTTGGAGCAGCGGGGCCAGCATGATGACCCCCTCCATCTCTGTGACCAGTGATGCCCAGAGCAGCATTTCTCTTCTCCTGGTTATTTTTTAATCTGACTGACCTCAAAAGGACTTGCTGTGGTTTCTCAGCATTCTCCTTATTGCTAGTACACTCCATCATCTCCTGTACCATGGGGTCATCATCTGATATCACATCCAGGGTGTCAAATATACTAAGCCGATGGATGCGGCCATCGACCTCAAACTCCACCATACGCTGTGCTTGTGCGTAAGTTAAAATCTGCTTGTTAGGGGAAGGTTTGATGGGAGATGGCGGCCTCTGCGGCACCACAACCCGAGGGTGCCGTGCTTTCTTCTTCATCTTGACGCTCCGTGTTGCTGAAAAGACACAGAACAAAGAATTTGAGACTTGCCTAAATTTTACAATGGTCAAGTGAGTTAAGCCAAAGGCATTGGAAGTGACTCATGTCAACGTATTTGATTGTATTCTTTTTATAGATGTTCAGGGTTTCGTTTGTATTCATGTAACAGTGCACCACAACAGTGCACATATGTATCTATAACCTATAATTAAAGTAAGTGTAGTCCAGAGGCTTCAAAATAGTGACTATCAATTATGTACATTATTAACACTATAACCTCGAAACAATTATTTTTCAAAGCATAACTATTAATATTACAGCAAAAACACTGACATTATACACTTTATTGCTACATAATACACACATCAGTCGAATAAACCATTACTTAGATTGTCCAAAGGTCTTCATCAACATCATATCCTCCTTAGACCCAGGAGAATATTTTTCTTTCATTACATTTATTTTCATTGGGAACAGCATAATGCAACAGTTTTCTTTCAGATACATTTTTATGTTAAGTCCATTGCAATGGATAGAATGCCATGAAACTCTTGTCCCTTAAATAGGACAATGTGCATTGCTGGCTCTCAAGAAGAAAAGACAGAATGAGAAGAAAAAGTACACAGAAGAAGACTACACATTAATTCTGGATATTGCCAGCAATGCTATCACTACGATCCACTAAAACTAACTACGGGGTATGTTTAAGTGACAGCTGTATGTTACGACTGTCATTTATAAACATACCTTTTGACATGAGGCATATAACTATTGCTATACAATTTCCAAAGCAGCAAAAACAATTAAATGAGGTTTAGCACTGTGTTGTTTAGTCCAATTGTATGTAACACCTACCAGCTGTATCTTACAGTTTGGTCAATGAACAGGGGCATTTAAATAGGGCAGGAGGCGGTCACACGGGCCAGTCTGCCTTCGATTACGCCGGAGTTAACACTTGCCCATTTGGTGCACAGATACAAGTTATGTTTTTTCCTGTTGTGACTATTTGTCCAAGTGGCCAACTTGCTAACAATAACATTAGCTAGTAAGCTAGCTAGCCAATGGAGCTAGCCACCCCCAAAACGGAGCAAATGGCGTCAAACAAAACAAGGGCTCTTTAACGTTTTACACCACTTTATGAATGTAACGTTCAAGACCCATTTTTACACGCAATGCACACCTCCAGACAGTCTAAGCTTAAAGCACACGAATGGAAGTAAAACGAAGCAACGTACCTCGGATTCACCAAGTTTTGCTAGTAGAAGAAGAGGAAAGCTAACCAGCAGCTTTACAAAGCAATGGCGATACGGCCTGCTAAGTGGCTCTAATTCCGCACACAATGTCCTCATCCAACGGCCGATAATAAGGTCTTTTCAATACTGTTAAAACAGATGGTGAAGCCTGTTTTGTGGCTATAAGACTTCGATACTAAATCCTGCAGTGTATACACAGTTATCTGCTTTATGGACTGTTGAAGGGGCTAGAGTCACTCGCTAGCCACAGTCAGCCAAGAGCAAATAGCAGCGGCTGTAAGGACGGCTCATCCCCCAACACAACAATGCGTTCACCAGACAACTCCCACCCGTACGCACAACCCGACGTGTGACGGTGGAGGTCATGTTGGTGTTCAGTCGTAGTATTCATACAAAAGCCCATCTGTCACACAATCAATGCATCGCCTTTTGTCGATCCTTACTAGCTATACTCAGACAAAGCTCCAAACAAAGGCGGAATTGGGGGCAGACGTTTCACTGGGTTTTTTAATGACAAAGGCTGGTGTTCGCCGGTAACGACAGAGGCACCGAATATGACTTTCAGATTCGTCTGTGTCTGTCATGATCCGAGGTTTTGATTCAGCACTTTCGTAGACAGAGACAGAGGACAGTAAAGGACACTACCAGAACAACAAACCACTGCTTTTAACGCCCCACCAGTCCACTCCAGACCGTATCCACGAGGTCAAGAAAACCCCTCCATTACAAAAAATAATAATATAGGAAAAAACAATGACACGGATCATTATCCTAAAGTACAAATTGTAACCCCAAAATTAACATGACTGGCACATTCTAGACCCATCTATCAGTTATCACATTATTATTATTATTATTATTATTAGTAGTAGTAGTAGTAGTAGTAGTAGTAGTAGTAGTAGTAGTAGTAGTAGTAGTAGTAGTAGTAGCAGTAGTAGCAGTAGTAGTAGTAGTAGTAGTAGTAGTAGTAGTAGTAGTTATAATAAATGTATTAGTAGTAACATTAAACTTACAAAAATAGGAATAGGGGGCATTATACAAAGCAAATCAAAAAATATACCCTGTATATCAAGTTCAATTAAGTTCAGTTAAGATATCCATTAATGTACGACTGAAATATTAACAAAATCACTTGAGGACTAAAGAAGGTTGTTTAAAATTGCAATAGCGGTAGTTTAGTATTATAATTATCACAATTACTGAGTAGTTGTAATAAATTATAGTTTTGTCTTAACGTAAATCACGGGTTGTGTATAATGCTACAATGTTTTATTTTCGTTTTTAACTGGACAATAACACATTAAAATGTTCATTTCTATAGTCTCCTGTACTAAATGTAGTTTGATATTTTTGCACTTGTTTTGCTCATACAATATTGGAACTGCTTTTTATTTTATTTTAATGACTGTTTTTATGTCTGTTAAGGCTGTGTATTCATACTGATAACGTTCAATATAATGACTGCCCCAGCCTTTATACTGAAGTCCCGGAGCTCAGTGACATCATTAGAATATGTTCCTTCCGTCCGACGCTGTGTGGAGCTGCTCCGGCCGAACGTGAACTGCGAGCAAACCAGGAGACAAAAGCAACAAAGTGAACCCCCCTCCGGATCAATCAAATGTGTCATATTTAACTATTTCAGAGCCGAAACCTAGTGATCACATCACCACACTTCGCAGTAAGTATTCTGGGATGATAAACATACGAAAAAATGCTTTAGTTTAGTCAGGACGTCGTGGTGAGTGCTGGTCTGATTCGGATCCCGTGTGGTTCGTGTGTTGCCACGGCTGGGTTCTGCCTCGCCAGGTTAGCTAGTATGTCCTGTGTGTGGCCTAGCTGGCAGCTAACCAGCTAGCAGTCCTGTTGTGGTCCTGAATGTGCTAACTGCCTTTTCTGGACAACTATAACCTCAAGTGTTTATATGTGTCTAAGTTACAATTCCTTGAATATTTCTGATACAAAGCCATGTGACACAAGTTCTGTACCTGTGTGTTGTTTTTGTGTGTGTATATGTGTGTGTGTGTATTAGCCTATCGGCTAACCCAGTTAGCACCAGGATAGCCACGGTGTTTACTGATGATGAAGCGTAAATGCCACTAATGTTTTATAGGTGCGTTAAACATTAAATACATATTTGGGAGTCTAAGTCCGCTGCTGTTAATTGATGTCGTGTAGGTATGCCGCATCTAAGCCGGTATGTCATTTACAATTGATTCAATGAAGATGAAAGCTAGTCAGCGGTGGCTATTTTTACTGTCCTCTCGCATCTTCCTGACTAGCACTTAAGCCAAACCCGGAAAAACTGGCTGTCATTCCTGACTTCGGAAACGGCCTGTTTGTTCTATGGATCTCTAACAAACCAATCCATATTTTAATGCTTTGCTAAAAATGCTTTGTTGGTTTGAGATAGAAGATATGAATGACCGGTTATTATGTTTTTTTATTGGATAAAGTGGACTGATCAGCGTTTGGTCAGTGCTTGTGTACCTAAGCTAGTGTTGTCGGAACTGGTGTGTCCTGTGTACACACAAGCAGGTGAATAAAGCGAAGACTACGTTGCATCCTTTAGCATAGGATTAATAGAATTTCAATTCATTTGTGCTTGGACATTTAACGTGTATTTCTTACTTTGTCATATACTAAAACGTGCAAAGTGTTTACATTGTATAAAAACGACAAAATCATTAACTCTTTATGAGAAGTGTTTTTTTTTCTTAATTATTACGATTATTATTATTGTTTGAAGGAGCAGTTATACCTGATATACCACAGTATATGGCATTGTTATAATTGATCCAGAAAAAATACTAAACAACCCTGTAGTTAAGTCGTAGTTCGTAAGGTGGTTAAATAAGTTTGAAATGTTGATTCAACACTTCCTGATTGTGGTATTACACTGAATGTTGTTGTGTATTGGGTAGATGCTTTCGTATGTAGTGTTTGTTTGTGTATGTATGTGTGTATGTAGTGGTAGGTACATTTAATATTGTACTTAATATAATCTGTTAAAATGATTAACATTTGGCTAAAGCTGATTTAAAAAAAAAAAGTTGTAGCCACATCATTTCACATCAATTAAGATAGACATTAGTCTACTCCATTAAATGTAATACCCCAAAACATGCATATAAATATTTAATTTAATTATTCTAGAATCACCATTTCTAAAATGGGAGTTTGCATTATAAATATTTGTCAGAAGGAAGCTGGTCATAACTTGAAGGTCAGACTGAACCTGTACCTGTTTAGTCCTGTCTCCATTAGACCAAAGGGTTGCATGAAAAGAAGCTTTCAAATGTGGTTAATACAGCTGGTTTTGAGTTATCTAAACTGCTGAACACATAATCAGATATTAAGATATGGCCCAGTATAATATGTAAATCCATTTGGTATGCTGCAGCATCTGTTTAGGATAAGGGCAAACTGCGGTCCATCATCTGCTCCAATAAGAACTAGATTAGCTTCAATTTACCCCGTGTTCCCCTCAGGACCTGATTATTATAGATTATGGCAGACTCTTTTCACCCTTGACATAAACTTGCTGTCCTCATCACCAGGATCTAGGTCCCTACCGACAAACCCCTTTACTTAATGGATATTTGTATTTCAATAACACTCTCTACAAAGTGAAGACATTCTTTCCCACATTCAACTGTTTTTGCACTACTTTTTTTTATTGGTATTTATGCAAAAACGGTACAGTCAGTATGTTGCACTACTATTTTGCACATCCAGAAGTACACACTGTTGCAAGTATAATGCAACTCCTAACTTTTTTACATTAACAGACATACTTGTTTGTATGTATTCTATCAATATATTGAGCACATTTCATATTGTATTGGCTCACTTGTACTTTTGAAAACTGCCTGCCTATAAACGTCATCCTGAATTGCAGGAGTTGCAATGATTTGATAATGGTAAAATGCCCTACTGAATGGCTTGATATGATTCATGTTAACATTTTCTAGCTATAGTGGAACATAATTTTTTCCACGTTGTTCAGTCTTAATCCTCACTAATAATTAATTGCGAATGTTCTCATGAAATTCATACAGTAAGTGTTAAGTTAACATTTAATTAATAAACCTTGTACCAAACTTTTGGTGCAAGGTTTGTTAATTAAATGTTAACTTGAGTTTCGGAAAATAAAGAGTCAAATCTAATGTATATAAGGCTTGGCAATAAATAAAGTTGATTTGATTACTCAAGATTTTCTCTTATGAAAATAATGGGGAAAAATACCTGAATTACTATATATATAATATTTTTTTTATTTTTTTTTATCTCCGCCAAGTAGGTATTAATTTTGGGTTCATTTATTTGTCTGTCTCTTTCAGCAGGATTCAGCAAAAAGTTGTGAACAGATTTTGATTAAACTTTCAGGATAATGGGTCAAGGAAGAACCCATCAGATTTTGAGCAATGATGGTCAAAGGTCAGGGTTGCACTAAAGGTCAACATCTAAAACACATAAGTATAAGTGATAATAACTTAGGATTCAGACAAGATAGAATCTCAGTTTTTTTTTGCATTCACAACGTCTCACCTTCGGACAACACCTATGGTTTGATCATGTCACATTTTGAGGTCATATCAAGCCTGGGCAGATGTCTGCTGTCTCTAACTACCTTGTTTAATCCTGTTTTGCATTCGGCTCATGCAGCCATACATTTTGTGACTACAATCATAAATCCATAAAATATTTGGGGGTGGGGGATTCCCATTTTTGTCCATAACAAAAAAAAAAAATGTGCATACCGGAATGACAATATGTCTTTCTTTGTATTACTACACATCTGATCTATTGTTTTTTTTTTTCTTCTTTTGCTTAAGACAGTGTGCAGAGGTGGAGATCCTAAATGGAGAAGGACAGGCAGACACCCTGTATCCCAGACAGCTACTCACAGACCACAACACCTGCTTGAGAGCTGTGGTATCCATGACGACAGCTGCGAAAACTAATTTCGTTTTGACAACGCAGACCTGATTATTCAACATAAAACCCCGAGCTGCTACTATGGATGGGGAAGAGGAGGTTCCTCATTTTGAGGACATGGTCAATGAACCTAATGGCTCGATTGAAAGCAAAAAAAGGGAGGCAAAAGGGACCTGTCTCAAAATTGAGGGTCAGGATGGCTATGTGTTCAAATCCTACAGTATTCACCCTCATGAGACCACAGATGCAAAGTCACCTGCTTGTTCTTCAATAACACTGGATAAAGACTATCCCAATTCTATATATTTATCTTCTCAGGGTGTCAAAGAAATGGAGTCAGAAAAAGCAAAAGAGCATGACCTAGCTTCTCCTGCTCATTCAAATAGAAGCTTGGAGATGGAAGCTGAAGGAAATATGGAAAATGAACAGTATGAAAATGGTAATGAAGAAAACCAACATATCAAAGAGATTGGACATGCAAATGGGATGGGGGATGACATTCAGGATGATGATAGGTTGGCGTTTGGTAGTTCAGTTGGCCCTTTTGTAACAAGAGATGGTGATGACTATAGTAATTTCCTAAGTGGATACACAAGTACCCTTTATGATGTTGCCATGGATGCCGTCACTCAGAGCCTTTTGTCATCCGTTAGGAGTCATACCAATCCTAGAAAAAAATCTCCTGCATGGAATCACTTCTGTATATCGCCACGAGACAGTACCAAAGCAATCTGTTTATACTGCATGAAAGAGTTTAGTCGAGGTAAGAATGAGAAAGACCTAAGTACAAGTTGTTTGATGAGGCATGTACGAAGGGCTCACCCCACTGTGCTTTTACAAGATGGTCCAGACACATCCTCAAATCAACTGACTAACTCTTTTGCCTCATCTTTGATACCTCCTTCCCCAACCTCACCAAATAATGGAGATTTGACTAATAGTGTCATTACTTCTGCCTCAAAGATCACTTCACCGTCCACTTCCTCAGCTGAAAATTCAGACTTGTCATCCAAAGAAGTGTTACCCAAAGTTGAGCCAAAACTCGAACCGTATGTTAACACAGACACTATTTGCAGCATATTGTCATCCTCACATTCCAGTGAAAACAATGGCGACGACATGTTAGATGGAGGGCCAGAACGCTTTCCTGGGACCCCAAAAAGTGCTAGTTCACGTCGCAGATCAGCTGTATGGAAACACTTCTACCTGTCACCTGTAGACAGTTCCAAAGCAGTATGTATGCATTGCATGAATGAATTCAGTCGGGGTAAAAATGGGAAAGACTTGGGGACGAGCTGTCTCATTCGTCACATGTGGAGAGCCCACAAAGAAGTTGTAATTGAGGAAAATGGGCAGGGCAATCATATTCCTCCACCTTACACAAACCCACCCTCACTTTTGTCCCGTTCACAGTTACAGGATCCACTTGAAGTAAAAAAAGAGTCACCCCTTTTTCCATCCTCACCAGAGACCATGTCAGATGAATTACCCCAAAGCATGAATATTAAAGAGGAATCTGATGAGGTGCTGGCTCTCTCAGGGCAGGAGTCTTCTCTCAGTCTCTCATTCAGACCTCAGGGGGAGGAGACACCTTTCACATCCTCTCCATGTGATCTGTTTGAAGGCCCAAGCCTCACTCTGGATCACTCAGTTTTTCAGCAAAATAAGAAAATCATGAAACGAGTGAAATCTGAAGTGTGGCACCATTTTATTGTGTCACCAGTTGACCAGTTAAAAGCACTGTGCCGTTATTGTCCATGTGTTATTAGCCGGGGAAAAAGAGGTGACTTTGGTACAAGCTGTCTGATGAGGCATCTTATGAGGCGCCATCCAGATGTCCTCAAGAACCAAAAAAGCACAGATGACAAAGAATCCCCCCCACATCCCTACATCAACCTTGCTGCAACAGATGCAGTTCCTGCCCAAGAATCTGAAAGCCCTTCCAGTGAGAAGAAAACACAGGGAATGGCTGTTTTAAGTAAAAAGACATCAAAACTGTGGAACCATTTCTCCATTTCTCCTACTGATCCCACAAAGGTGGTTTGTTTGCACTGTAGCCGCACAATAAGCAGAGGCAAAAAAACTACAAACCTTGGCACAAGCTGCCTTTTTAGGCACATGCAGAGGTTTCATGGACATGTTCTTGAAAATAAGAATACTATCTCAGGTGATGTGCCGTCTGCTGAAATACATGTAAAACAAGAGCTCATTGAGACTTCTACATATGAGGAGACCCATGAGAAGTTTGATGAACACCACCCGGTTGCCAAAAAAATCACCAAACTTATTGCAGAAATGCTCGCACTGGATCTTCAGCCATCAGCTATGGTGGAGAATGCCGGACTGTACAGACTACTAGAGTTTCTGCAGCCTCAGTATTCTCTACCACCTTCTTCTTACTTTACCAGCACTGCCATACCAGATATGTATGAAAAGGTGAAGGATGTTGTGCTGACACACCTGAAAGAGGCTGAAGGTGGTGTTGTCCACTTCACAACTAGTATTTGGGTTAGTAGTCAGACAAGGGAATACCTGACTCTCACTGCCCACTGGGCAACATATGAGTCAAGTGTCAGACCTCAGGGTCAGGACTTTCATTGCTCCGCTCTCCTAAGTGTCTCTCAAATAGATTGTGATCACGATATGCATGACATCCCTAAACAGCTTGAATACCTGTGGGATTCTTGGATCACTTCATCAGGGCTGAAAAAGGGGTTCACTGTAACGGATAACACCACCATCAGAAACATTTTAGAGGACCATGGCCATGTCACCATGCAGTGTTTTGGACATACTATAGACCTCATTGTTAGCGAAGCCATAAAGAGCCAGAGAATGGTTCAGAACCTTTTGAGTATTGCACGAAAGATCTGTGAACGTGTGCAGCGCTCAGCACAGGCCAAGGAGAAGCTTGCTGAGCTCCAGAGGGTTCATCAGTTGCCGGAGAACCAACTTATTCAGGATGTTCCTTCTAAATGGAGGACTTCCTTCTTCATGTTGGAGCGGCTGGTGGAACAGCAGAAAGCCATTGACGAAATGTCAATTGAGTGCAATTTCAGGGAAATGATCAGCTGTGATCAGTGGGAGGTGATGCTGTCAGTCTGCAATGCACTGAAACCTTTTGAAGTCGCCTGCAGAGAGATGAGCAACCGCACTGCCACTCTGGGACAGGTGATACCACTCATACACATCCTCAACAGAAAGATAGACATGCTGTTTGATGAGACCGTGGGCATAGATACCATGCTGAAATCTCTGAAGGAAGCCATGGTTAGCAGAATGTCTGCAACACTGCATGACCCACGATACACTTGGGCCACCATGCTGGACCCCCGATATAAGACTTCATTGTTCACAGAGGAAGAAGCGGAGCGTTGTAAACAAGACCTAATCCAAGAACTGGACTTGTCCTCTTCTACCTCAGATGAAGTTGAGTTTCCAATGGCCAATGGCTGCAGTGAACTCGCAATGTTGTCCGATAACTCCGACCCAAATAAGGAAAGCCTTTGGTCTCTAATGGCTGATGTTCGACAACCGCTAAAAAATGAAGAAAAGTCTAAGTCTTCAGAGTTGGCAGTGCTGGAGTACCTTGAGGAAGACATACTTGATCAAAGCTGTGACCCCCTTGACTATTGGAACCTGAAAAAGTTCCTGTGGCCCGATCTTGCCAAAGTAGCTGCTCGTTATGTGGGCTGCCCTCCCAGCATCATCCCAGCAGAAACACTGTTCAGCACAGCAAGTGTCAACTGTGCCCTAAATCAGCCCAGACCTTTACTGGAAAACATGGAGGGTCTGCTATTCCTCAAGGTTAACCTCCCTTTGATTTATTTTCAGTACTGATTAATTTTGAGCATTAACTTGAACACCCTTTATCAAGGACCAAGTTACATAGCTGTGAAATAGGGTTTTTATGTTGAGCAGAAATGTAAAATATCAATTTATACACTGATTCGCAATGCAAAGGCCAGACTTGGAGGATTTATTGTATTCTGAGTACTACTGTTAAACACTTTGGAGCTGTTGTGATTTAAAAAAAAGTCTCAGTCAAAAGTGTATCAGGGAGGGAGGGTTTTTCTAGCTGTAGGGGTTGGTGATGTGTTTGCTTGTAAATCAATGTTTTATTGTTTTGTGTCTACTCTCTCCTTGTGCCTTATCCAAAACTACTTCAGGTCAAGATGCTGTAAATATTTAGTTAAATTGCGCAGATCATGCCAGGATGCTTTTGATTATTCTATGGATTAAGGATAGATACAGAGTTGTTTTTTGAATGAAACATGGCCCAAAAATAAATGCTGTGACTGAAAGTTGTGTTAAGTTAATGTTATTTAATTTTCATTGTGAAGTTGTGGCTCATGGTACTGTCATTTAGAAATAGACCTTTTTTTACTTCCTTGCTGAAATGTTTTAATAAGATTGTGTATAATATTGCTGTATTTTCAGAATAAGCAGTTTGTGTGAAATATACAATTTGTCTCTTAAGCACAATTTTAGTTTATGTCCAGGGGATTAAATTATGGGTTTATTGAGTAAAAACAATGTACTGTACATTTTTTATATTAAATTACTTTTGAACCTAATTTGATAAATGTTTTAGCATTGAGACTGGAACCATGCAAATTTTGTGGTCATTTGTAAATAAAGGATTTTCCTTATGCAATATTGCAGGGTTTTGTTATTGATTAAGCATACTGTTACTCTGTAGAACACTAGTTATTTTCTACTCTGTGGCAACAAAATTCAAACTTGCAGCCTGAATGGTCTCAGGGTGTTTTTAATGGTTTACTCAATTATTTCCATCGCTTATGTCTGTACAAAAATATCCAAACATTACATCAGAGTATTGAGGATACAGTAGTTTTGGAGTCGAACGCAGCAAAATTGAAGTAACACATTTTAGGTATAGCAGTGAAACTGGTGTTACCTTTCCAAAATTATGGGTAAAAATACATTGGTAGTAAAAGTGGTTGCGGCATGTTCAGTAAGTAGCAGATGTCAACTGTCATCCTGCATCAGTATTATGCCCATACAGATATTAAATACTCACACTCTTCCAACCTGAAAACGCCTACCTCTGTACACATTTTTGGTGACTAGAAATCACAATTCAACATCTCCAATCCATTAAATCTCTCCTGTCACCCATCATTGATTTGTTCCATCAGCACAGCCTTTTGTTCAAGTCCTACAGTGACAGGAGGAAACTTTAATATATTGAAGGCAATGTTACTATAACCTTCTATAAAAACCATAGGCTGATGACTGTGTTGAAGTAGCTGTATCTTGGTGACATTGGCCTCCATGAGCAGATGGGAGTACATCTTGATGTCTGGGTTGGTGGGGTACATGTCCTCACGTTTGTCATACCTGTTAACACAAGATAAAGTTTGGTAAGGTACCAAGGTTTGGTAAGATTTCATTCATTTCATTAGAAAGGCACCAACCTCCAGTTCTTGTTAAGCTCCAAGAAGCGAGATACTCCAGTTTCAGCAGCAAATGTGTCAATATGAACAAAGACATCTGTGTAAACAAAGATAGATGACAATTACACTTCAAAAGGATTTGTTTATTGATGTATTCATCTTGCTAAAGTTAATTTAAGAAATACGATTTACTCTTTGTTGGAGGCAACAGCTTATGCAGTTCCAGCATCCCTCTGCCTCCTGGGTAGTTGTGGTGCGACACATAGAGGCAGACACCAGAGTATGCAGTATTGATCAACAGTTGGCCAACTACTACTGCAGAACCCAGTTTATACATCCATGATTTCTGGTAGTTACACAGTCTGAAGAACAAGGGAAAAAAATAGAAAAATAAGAATGTAGCTCATAGTAATGATCATTCTAAACTAACCACTAACTTATGTATTTCAAACTATTGGCATATTGCAAATTAATGCAATGAAATTAATTTGAGATGTTTTTGTTTAAATAAAAATCAGTCATATTTTTCTAATTGATTACAATGTATTTCCAATTTGGAAAGCAGAAAAAAAAGTATGATTTTGATTCATTATATTAAGTGTGTTGGAGGGGGTTATAAAATGAGAAAAAAATATAGTTTGTGACATTTACTGTTTACAGAAACAGAACAACAGATAAAAAAGACTAAACTCATACCCTGGACTTTTGGAAATGTCAAACATGTATTATGCTGTCACTTACATGAAAGAACAACCTCTGGCAGCCACCAAACTTAGCACAGGGAACGTGTAAATGATGAAGCGGAGCTCCTTGTGAGGCAGCAGTGAGTAGATGAGTATGAAGCCTACTGTGGGGAGCAGAAGTAGCCTCATCCGCCTGTCAAGGAGGCCAAATGGAACAAAGAACATTGTGCATCCTAGAGCACGGGGCACCGCGGAGTAAAAGTACCACAAAAAGGGCAAGGTTTACTGGAAGGAAGCAAGTCAAGGAGCACTGGAAAATGCACAAACTAGGAACAATGGCTTGATTTCCAAAAATTGATGCAGAAAAATATCACAAAATTAAAGGATATTCCCCAGTTTGAACTTTTATTGAGAATAGTGTTGTACCAAAGAACCTGACCCTCAGGCCACAGAATTTTCTTCCAAAAGAAGGTGTCAACAACCACTGTCAGAGCTACAAAAGACGAGAGGTAATGAAAACTACTATTGTGTACATAATCATTTAACATTTCAACTGGCATGTGTTTTACAAATGTTTGCATTCACTACTTACCTAGTGACAAGATACCAGCAGGCACAGCATCGTAAACTAGTTGGAGCAGTCCAAGCCTTCTGCTCAGCAATGATATCAGCAACATGAGACCCATGAAGATGCAAAGTTCAGACCGGAAAACAATGATGGCTAATGCAGAGAAGCTGATGAAGCAGCCATATTTCTGAGCCATCCAAGATGTGAATGCAACAAGAACTGGGAAGAAAAATTTGTACCTTAATTTCATCACAGAAGAGAGCAGGGGGCCCCAACCCTGGTCTTGGAGACCCACTATCCTGCATGTTTTAGATGTTTCTCTCTTCCACTACATCTGATGGTCATCAGGCATCTGCAGATCTTGATGATAAGCTTATCATTTAAATCAGATGTGTGGGAAAAGAGATACATCTAAACATGCAAGATAGTAGCTGTTAGGGTCAGTGGTGACCCCTGAAATAGAAGGATGCCAAATTCAGAGCCAAAATTATGGTTATTATTGGGTCAGATCAAGTAGTGACACAGTGATATGTTTTGTGTTCAATGGGCTCTAACTTTGGACATATATAAACCTATATCAATGTGTGTTAGATATTTCAGTAGGTATTTCTAAATACCTAAACAAAGTAAGGCTAATGATTACAATAAATTTTGTTGCCCATAAATATTTTTAAAACATGCTCTGTAACACTGTTTCATCAGAATGTAAATAATTTTGACAAGGTTTACACCAACGTGCTTAACATATGGTTCCCACAGGAGATTCTATTAACTTTGCCTATGATGTGTTAAATAACATATTAAGCAACACTGATATCAAAAGAGTTAGAGAATTTGTCTCACAAATGTGCATGTTCCTTTGACCTGACCCGATTATTGTTATGAGTATTAAGAAATCTTACCAATTGGCAATGCAAATACATTAGGGAGGGTTCTGGTACTGTAGAACATTAGGTGAAACTGTGAGGCACAAATCAGACAGAACAGCACTGCTACAGTGGAGCCGAACTGCCTTCGCACCTCTCTCTGCATGTGCCAAAGTGAACCAATGACGCACACTCCCAAGGAGGCTCGAACTGCAAACAACACATCAAGATACACATTTGTATGAATAATTTCAAACTTTCCTAGTTTTAATACATGGAAAACGTAAGAGTAACATATAAAACATCAGAAAATGTTGAATAGGTAGATGTTAGATTCTTACCAAGCAGCTGCATATAAAACTTTGGTGCATCCAGTAGATCAGACAGAAAAACAATAGGGGAGCAAAGTGCAGATAGAAACAAGGGGCCGAGGAATGTCCTTGGTACCACACCAGGGAAGTCATGATGGTCATACTGAAAGGCAGGAAAAAGACTTAACAGGGTTCTGTAAAACTGCAGTTGTTTATCATTAGTGTTACATGTTAGATCTTACAAAAACTTATTTTTTTCTATTTTAACGTGGTTTAATAGTAATAAGGAGTATCATATTCAAAGTGAGAATGTTTAGTATAGGTTATTACCCCCCTTCCAGACACTCACTTAAATAACTTACTGTTTTGGGCTGCAGTGACGTGTTATATAAAACAATAGCAGCTGTCGACAAGTGCAATGCAGGATAACAGTGTGTCCTGTGTATAGAGCTTTATATAAATGTCCTAAATCTGCGATTCGCAATAATAATAATAATAATAATTATTATTATTATTATTATAAAGCATTTACAGGTGCTTCAGTTTATTCATTCGTCTTGTGTTTTCACAGCTTCTTACCTTATCAAAGTCAAGTCTGTGATACAAAATATCGTGAGTCGCTTGTAAATTAAAGCTCTCCTCTACTTTGGTAAATGGACAAATTAATAAATGCAGGAGAGACATAGCAATTAATAAAAAGAGCAAAGGCAGCCCCAAAACATTCTTTTTTTCAGCCATGACAGCCGAGGATTTGCATTACCTCCGGTTCAGGCCGGAAGTGTATTAAAACGCGTCCAAAAGCGTTCGTGTTATTTTGCTAGACAAATGATGGAGTTTTTTTTTTTATAAATGTTTTCAAATATGTTGTGAATTTGAAAAACTATTTCACAGTTGACACTCCCATTACGCGTCCTGAATGTTCCACGTGCGGAAAGATAATGTTGTCCCGCGCGTGGCGGCTTGTGGTTGGGTTATGTGTGATTGAGAGGTACACAGAGCCAATCAGCACAAGCCACAATTCGACTAAGAGGCTGACGCGGAAAACTAAAACCGCATCCCTTTTCTACACCCGGCATGTAAATATTACTTTACTGCGCTTTGCATAGGTAACGGTAAGTCAGATTTTATGTTAACACCTGCTCGATTAGATGTGTCGGAGGCGTGCAGCACCTTCGTAATTGAGGACCCGCTTTGGCGAGTGGCTGAAGGCTGTGTCCTGATGTGAGACTGTGGGATTGTTAACCGGCTGAAATGCTCTCCACCGGCGGTCCACAGCTGCGGCTGCTGCGGATATTGTCTTGTGTAACTCTTATTTTAAGTTTACAAGTCACCGATGGAAAGAGAGACTTAAAAAGCGCGTGTTCTACTTGCCAGCAAATCACGGACAACTTTAACAAGGTTAGATACCACGTTATGACCTTTTAAACCTGTGTTGTTTTTGTTTCATTCATATGTAGGTATTCAATTTAAGACCTATGTTCTTATGATCCTGAAGTATTGACTGTGGTGCCATGTTTCAGGGCTTTGACAGAACAGCAAAGCAGAACTTTGGTGGAGGTAACACTGCCTGGGAGGAGAGAAAACTGTCTAAATATGAAACAAGGTGAGACGGTGCATCATGTCCTGAGGTCAAAATGACAAAAGCACAGATCAAACAAGTCATGTTTACCCTATGCCGCAGAAACTTATCAGTATTGTGGATTACGTTTAGATGATAATAGAATAGACTGTACCATGTAAAATAATACTTTTAAGACTGTAGGTAGGCAGCATTTGATATATGGAACATGTAACTTTACTACTTTTAGTATGACCAGACTGTATCGTTTGTTTTCCTGTATTTACTCTAAAATGTTTTATATGCAGCACTGCCTTCACTTCTCTCTATTTCTGGAGGTGACTGTTCAATCTACCTTCAAACTTTCCTTCTGTTGATGCTGTTTGTCAGTCTGCTGTTTTAGCTGATTGTCCCCTGCTGTGCTTCACAGTGAGATCCGTCTGGTGGAGATTGTGGAGGGCTTGTGTGAAAGCAGCAGTTTCGAGTGTAACAGAATGGTAGAAGAGCATGAAGATCACTTTGAGACTTGGTGGTTTAAGAGGTTGGTGTTATTGAGAATACAATGAGGTGTTATTTCAGTCACAGTCAAATTAAAACTGTTAACAGTATGGCAGAAGAAAATATCTTGTCCCGCAAGATATTACTCAGAATAACTTACACAAAGCATGACGCACAATGCATCTGTTAATTTATGCCTAACTATTTTGATTTCTATTGCAATGCAGGAAAACAAAGAATCCTGATCTGCACAAATGGTTCTGTATTGAGACCCTTAAAGTGTGCTGCCCAAAGGGGACATTTGGACCTGACTGCAATGGTGAGCAAAACTAATGGACAGCACATATTTTGGTTGTCTTTATGGGGAAAACATGATTTATTATTATTATTTTGCCCACTTATTGGTACTTGCTCATTTCAACTTGACATCCTGTATCTCTTCTTGCTTTTAGTGTCTATCAGGTACTTTGATTTCCACTGCAAACATGGCACCACGTTAATGTAGCCGTAGTTAGTGACACCATATGAAGTTACTGTGATGTCGTATACAGTGCAATTTACCCAAAAATCAATTTTAAACATCAGCACCTTCTCACTTGACCACATTACGATTTTGATACTTATTTATTGAAAAATGCATGCTTGTTTAGTCCAATTATCACAATAGTCTGCAGTGTGGAGCTCTGGCCTTTTAGTTTTAACTTCAAAGGAATGATTCCCCAAAAAATATATCGACATCCCATATAATATAAATACAGCTGATTCCTGTACTGTAGAACAACTACAAACCTACTTAAATGCATCCTTTTTTTGAAGCCTGCTTGGGGGGCTCTGAGAGACCTTGTCATGGAAATGGAATGTGTGATGGTGATGGGTCTCGTGGAGGTAACGGGAAGTGCACATGTGACCACGGTTATACTGGGGAGTTCTGCTTAGATTGCATCGATGGCTACTTCAACGAAGTGAGAAATGACACCTTCTCTCTTTGTACAGGTATCACATTGATTCAGAAATTTGCAGTATGTTCTTATATAACATTTCACCAGCAGTTGTGTGCACAGTGAAAAGGAGGGAAAACACTGTTGTGATTCTGAATTCAGCATTTACTGACCATTACAGAGTGCCACACTTCCTGTAAGACATGCAATGGAGGAACCAATCAGGACTGTGATGAGTGCAAGGATGGGTGGGAGGAAGATGATCAGGAAGTTTGCATTGGTAAGACAGCACTGGGTTTTGAAACATTAAATTTCCTCCTTCTTTAAATATAGAAATGCTTGTACAGGATTCCCACGGGGCGTAAAAAGTCTTGAATTTATCAAACTACATACTTAAAAAAATATTTAAACGTTTGTTTCCATAGAATTGAGCTCTGTGTTGTGTTTAAATGTGTTTGTTAAATGCCCAAACTACAAAGAAAGTAAAATCCACTTAATTGCTCCCATGACAACCTGACAAGTTATATTGAAATTGGGAACCAATTATTGGTAAATTTGTAAACCCTATGAGAAATGACTCAAATTGGTGGGAATCAAGGCACTGTAATATTTTCCTAAATTCTAGGAGTTGTACATTTTTACCAGTATGGCCATGTAGTCTTAAAAAAGTCTCAAATTAAACTTGTAGGAACCCTGTTGAAATTGATTGATTTTTTTTTTTTTTTTTAAGAAAAAAAGGATTTATAAAATTAACAGATCCTGAGTAATAGATGCTTATTTGACCGATTTGGAATGTTTTTTTGTTACATGTAGTAAAAGACTTTATGCTTTACCTCACTGCAGTCATATGATGTGTTTCAGATATAAATGAGTGTTCCAAAGATCCTTCTTCATGTAGAGAAGATCAGTACTGCCTTAATTCAGACGGCTCCTTCTCCTGCAAAGGTGAGAAAAAAAGAAAGACTTGACCAAAAATCATCATCATCATCATCATTGCGGCATGTGCCTGCCTGCAGGCCACCTGAAATGCAATGAATCAGGCATATACATGTTCTATAATTTTGCTGGGTGTTTACATTTAGCATGCTAATATTTGACTGTTCATCAGGATACACATTTGGCCAATCAGATGAACCCGCAATAGATGTCAATTTGGTGGCAGCTTTGAGAATGGGTGGATTTATTATCATCAGTTATATTGTCATTCTAGTGTTGAATAGTGTTATCCATACATGTAGATTCTTCATTATGCAGACCTTATAAATAGTACATGATGTAGTGAGATATTGTAACTGTAGCAGCCTTGAACTCTTTCACAAAGCACATTTCACAAGCCAGGAATCTGTTTAGTTGTAAAAAAAAATTTTCTTCCATCTGGAGTAATATAAAGTGTGTTTTCTGTCTCCCACAGCCTGTGACAAAGTGTGCTCTGGCTGTACAGGACCAGGTCCTAATATGTGCCAGGCTTGTGCCAGTGGGTACAAAGACATAGAGGGCACCTGTACAGGTTTGTCACTGTAAACAATTGGCTTGTCTTTAACCTGTTACTTACATAATGTTGGTAATTGTGACATCTTTATGTGTTCGGACAGATATTGATGAGTGTTCCCAGGAAGACCTGGTCTGCACCATGGAGAATCAGGAGTGTATCAACAATAAGGGCAGCTACGTGTGTATCTGCTCAAGTGGTTTTGAAGAACAAGATGGCGACTGTGTCCCAACACCACAACCAGGTGAGGACAGACTTCAGTGCATTCATATTGGATAGGTCTGTGTATATGAAGTAGGCATCAACATTTTAATTGCCTTTGATGTTGAATAATGAAGGTAAGCTATGTTTATGAGCTGTGATCATAGCTGACATGTGCCCTCCACCTAGACCAAAAGAATAATGAAACTAAAGCACAATAAGGCAAATGTATTCATATTGTCCATTTCATACACAAACAAATTCTGTATGTTTTACATGAACAAAAGTAACATCCAGATGGAAATAAACAAAAACAGTGCTTAAACAATAATATATTGGAATATAAAAATGGTTAAGCAGATTCAAACTATTTTATGAACTCTATATTATTATTATTATTATTTTTAAATGCAGTCCTTAAGCTTTCTATAGCATTAATCAAGTTAAGATTTTTGATAGCAATGGAATATAAGTTATTGAGTTTATTCATTGTAATGAAATGAATGGCTGGAACAGAGAAATGTTTTCATCCTGGATAAAAAAAAAGCAATTTCTACATTTAAGGAGAATCTAAGGTCTACTGGCAATTAGTTTAAATTGTTAGGTTGATCCAGACTAAAGATGGAGAAGCAGCATTTAGCCGTTATGCCACCGAGTCCATAGATCTGAGATTCCCACTCTTTATATTCCTTTAACATATCACAGATGTCATTTGTGTCCAAACCCTTCAGTGAGTTGTATGGAAGCTGCACTTGCATATGTAATCTAGTCTATTCATTTTATTTATTTATTCTAACAAGTTGTCGTATGTTTATTTTGGGGGATGAAGTGGGAATTATTATTATTATTATTGTCTCGTCTCCTCATCTGAACCCACTTTATCCTCACTATGGTCACCGGGGGCCTAATCCAGCTAGAATGGGTGTAGGTGGGGTACACCCTGTATGAGTCGCCAGTTCATCTCAGGGCTGAACATATATAGACAAACAATCACTCTCACATGGGCCATTTAGATTAACCAATTAACCTGTCAGTGCATGTGTTTGGATGGTGAGAGGAAACTGGAGTACCTGGAGAAACCCCATGCACAGACAGGGAGAACATGCAAACTCCACACAGAAAGGTCTGGTGTAGGATTTGAACCAGGGTCCTTCTTGCTGTGAGGCATGAGTGCTAACCACTGCACCACCGTGCTGCCCTATTATATTAATATTATTATTGTTATTAATAATAATCTCCTTGGCTGGTAAATCAACTGACCAGCCAAGGAGAGGATGAAGTATACTATAACATTTTTCAGAACACCTTTTTGAGACATTGCTTAACATATACAGTACTTAAACTGCCATAAACTAATTCCACATCTCTGTGAAGTGAAACATAAATCTCCCACCACATAAAGGAAAAAAATTGTTACATAGTTGTGTTTAATGTTTCGCCTAATTGATCATCTAGACATATCCCTGATGTGAATAAATACTTCAATACTCCAGTATCTGAAACCAACTGTGTAATTTCAGCAATAAATGATGTGGATGAAGGACTCAATAGCCACTTGTGCTTGGATTAAATTTCAGGTAATTTACTATCCATTTTCAGTGCAGATTTTGTATTTTTCTTTTCAGAAAAAGAGGAGGAATCAGAAACGTCTGAGGGGACTCCATATCCACATTCAGACCTTTGATGTAAAAACTTGGACCAGAGGAGGCAAATCAGGAAGAGATGTTGGAATCGGTGCAAACCTGAATCTGCTCAATTTAAAACTGACTTCAGCACGTGGTGTACCATCTGCACTTGGAATTGACAAACGCGTAGATGACAGCCTGTTCTCTACCTGTGGATCATGTATTTATGGACAAAAAGAAAAAGACATTTTATGCTGTTTTCTGGTCAGTGCTGCTTTTCTCTTCTGTGCACAAAGTACCACTTGTGTTTGTTATATGGTTTTAAAAATCAAAGATGTTAAATAAAAGTAAATAATGTTCAGTCTTATCTTGCAGTTTATCTGAAACAAATATTTTTATTGCTCCTGAAATTATTGTGATTTATTGGATAAAGTGTAACTGGAACTCAGTATTAATGCATTAATTTCATTGATTTATTTTAAGCATTTATAGAATACTTTCAAATTTAAAAAATGCCAAAGTCATTCATCAACACTCAAAAAAGAGTGGGAAGAAGAAAAAAATATGAATAGAGGAATGTGTCTAAAAACACTACTATTCCAACTTCATGGCCAACATGTATATACTGTATTCATAATTAACCAGATAAAGTTGGTGAAGTAGTTATAATAAGTGTCCACAAGATGGCACTGTTGCCTAAACACTCCAGACCATAGATATATACATAGATGCCTCATTGACTGCAGTCGCACACTGAAGCAGTGGGCCTGCAGAGCGGCCATCTTGGATCGGGGCCACTCGCTCCTACAGTTCATTACTTCCATAGATGAATGAAATGTATTTGTACTTCTACAATTAAAGTTGCAATAAGTCGTTCAATTCTCAAGCAATATTGACGGGGTTTGTAACAAACACAAGACATGCTAGATAGACAAAACTACAGACATATAAATAGAAAAAAACCAAAACGTTCAAATGTGCTCAGGTTTTTATTGATTTTACATTTACAGCTTTACGTTAGTTTTCCTTGATAGTTCTTGCTAAAATGTAAGAAACAAACATTTTAAGGATGTGTTCCGCTTCAGAAAGTGTACTGTAATAAACATGCAGACAGAAAAGAAAAGTTTAAAAAGTGTGGCAATAAATAGTTTTCAATTTCTTATGGAGATGTGAATCATAGAAAAGTATGAATTATTTATCCAGGTCACATATATTTGACATATACTTTTGTAAATGAGATGGGAAGTTAAATGATTTTACTCCCTCTCTCAGATGGACAGTTTGGTTACCGGTAAACAGATGTAATACACAGGGTGATGGAGAGCTGGTTAAATGATAGGTAGACAGGAAGCTGATGAGGTTCCATCTGTCTTGTTTATTTATTTAACTCTTACTATGACAACCTGCTAACAGTATATTATTACCTGTGAACAGTAATCCCACAAGCTCTTGTGTCCTTACATCACTCATTAGAGCATCCATAGACTGAACAAAGTCTGGCATCTTTGGTGAAACTCTTCTGTTGTTTAAATAACTATACTGGAGTCAGAGGGAGAGAGTGTGTATCTTAATTGTTGAGTGGCAAAACCAGCATTGTAAAAAATATCTGAGCACCTTGTATAGTAGCTACACATGTGACGTTTCTAAAAAAAAATCAAACAGTTTGTCAATCGGTTTAAAATTCAATGAATAAGTCCACTTTGAGATTCTTTACTTTGTAGATGTCTATGAACCGATGCCTCCGCTGGCCTCGATTCAAGATGGCGGCACTGTGGGACACCTCCCTACAGCCTATGAGGCATTTATGTATATATGTCGATGCTCCAGACATCAGAGCATGACTTAAATTGGATAAGGCACACCGCTGTTTTCACATTTGAGTGTGACTTATTATGAAAACTTCTTTCACATCTTGGTTCTTAGCCTTTTAAGCAAAATACTATAAAAGTAAAAGGGACATTATTCATTTCTAAAGTATAAAATACAGATACCACTGTATGTTATCACTAGTAGTCCTTTTAAAATTAGGCTGCGGTCTGATGTTCAGACCTTCCTGTGGCTTATTGGATTAAAGCATATTTTTGTAACCCAGGTCTCACCTTGTCATAAAACTTCCCAGCTCCCTTATGGATGATGTCAGATGTTTTGACTTGATGGGTCTACAAAGGTGGAGGAGCACCAGGTTCAGTGAGATAACAATCCTAAGGGAGAAGTGGATGAGTCAAAGAGCAATTGTGATAAAGGAATCTCTTTTTCTGAGGGATGCTTTACATATGGGTAAATGGTGCAACCCCCCCCCCCCCCCTCATACACACACACACCACATAACCTTGACAGAGGTACTTAGTCCTAGTGGCTAATTTAGAGTTGTGTGTCTGTTTCTGTTGATGAATGAATGCTCTGCCATTTAATTACAGTGTACCTGTCCTGTTACTACCTAAGATATTGATTTAAGACATGTTTCCACTTTAAATTAACAGTGTTGATCAACATTTAAAGCTGTATCAATGGTCACAGAAAACTATTCCATAAAGTTGACGGCTCATACATCTCTGAACAGATGATGTGTGTGAGTTTTTAAAGGTGTCATTCCATCGTTATTTCATTAATATTGCTGTGTTCTCCAGTGTTATTGAATATATTGTGTGTTGGTTCTATTTAAAAAACGCCCAGACTGCTTTGTTTCAAGCTGTTTTTGCACGGTAGAAAAATGACGAGGTCGAACTACAGAGTTTACCGGTACTTCAGATTCGCTGCAATAGGGGACAGGTTTAACCCCATGTGGGTGACGCTAAAGTCCACCTGACGTCAGATGGACCGGGGTTTTCTGGGTCCCTTGTTCCTCTTGTTGTTTTCTGTGAATGCGCTATGCAGCCAGTGGAGGTGATAAACCACTTTCAAAGGCAGCATGTGTTGGTAAGTTGGGGTGACCCATCAGATTCCGAAAGGAGCGTGGAAAGGTGGTTTTCAGCGGAATGACACCTTTAAGGGACTATATTTCACAGTGACTGACAATGACAAAACAGTTCTGTCAGTTTAGTTTGGACATACTTATTTCAGACCAAAGTTATATCCTGTCTGAGATTGCTGCTAAAACCACTTTGTCCTGAAATGAGAACATGTATCATCAATCCATGTCTCCCCTTTCATTAGCCAAAGAGAATCCTAGCTCAGAACACAACATGTGCATCAAGAAGCGGAAGCTTCTTGTGTGTCTGCACATGCACGTCCTCCTTCATGCATGCACGGGTCTGCACACACTGCAGTGCCCATGCTCTGCGGTTGGAGGGGTACTGTGCACTTTTCTCTTGACTTTATTGTGGTTTGCTTTTGCCAGTAAACCTCAGCTGTGGAGCACATGGTCCAGCTGTAATGGGGTGACTGTGAGGACACAGACGTAACTGAGGAGAATGCACACTGAGAGGGAGCTGTTAGCGTTGTAATCTCTAGTATTCAGCAATGCTTTTTAGTTGAGCTGGGCAGGACACTCTTGCCTTTTCCTTCTAGCATCAATTTGACACTCCAATTCTGTCTCTCATTCATCAGTAGTAAAATCTCACGACTGCCATTTCCCATAGCTATCTTTTGACAACAATCCCCTTTGTTTCATTGTATGGCAGTGGAACAGAGATAATCATAGTGCTGAGGTATACCATGAAAGAAACTGCATTCTAAACCAGAAGCCAGATGTGGTACCATGTGCTTTTGTTCAGCTGTCAGCGGCCTGCACCGCCCCTTGATGTCAGGCACTCCTTAAACTTACTGCCCTCTGTGATGCGGTTGGGTCTGCCTTCCTTTCACCCAGCTGGACGCCCAACCACTGACGATTAAGCCAAACAAATTTGAAACTTTGCAAAGCTGACCCAACTGGAGCTTAAATATAGTACTTCACAAGGTGATGTTTGGGAATCTGTGAGAGTCTTTAAATGAAGTGACTGCAGCTCGTCAGCTTTAAGGTGCTTCATAAAATGTTGAGTTTGGCAGGAAGAAGGAGCATTAGGTCGAGGATGGGGGCTGCATGCAGAATTGTAGCGCTTTGCCCTGGGGTTAAGGAGAGGAAATTAGAAATTTGTGTTGTGTGCAAAAGAGATACAGCAATGAAGTTGATGTAAACCCTGGAACATGTATGAAACCTAGGACTGAACTACAGCAGAGCAGCATGTGTTTTTTTTTTTTTTTTTTTTTACCTTTCTGGTTTACATTTAAAGTGGACAAGCAAATCATTAATAAGTACTTAACTGAACCTGCAGATGGGGACCTGTCTACCTGCTGGGGAATGTGTCATAGTGTCATCTGGCAGTGTGAGGGTCCTCCGTGAGCTTTGGTTTATGATTCCCAACACCAACATTTACCCTGCTTTGATTTTTTTTTCTGGGGTAAAATTTGATTGTAACAAAAGACAAATATATATTGCTGTTCCATAAACTCAAGTGATTTGTTCGAGATAATGTTTAGAAAGAAGGTTACAGTTGTTATTATTTTCAGAAATTGAGTAGCACTGCATTGTATTTATGGATAAACATGTCTCACTATAGGATGTTCAATTGACTTTTGATTAAAGTAAACAAGAAAACATAATGTGAATCTGAATTATTTACATCATGACTTCATGTTTTTCTCAGCACACAGAATAAGGTGTTCCTGAGCCTGAAGCAGCAGTAAAATAATAGATCGGCAAAACATTCAATAACACAAATGTTTTCCATCTGTGTTATTCCATTCTATAACAGACCTAAGGTGCAAAACCAATTCCAGCTATTTTTAATTATTCAGTATGTTATGTGGATATGTTGGTCCATTCTGCTGGAAATGAATGTTGGGGGGAAAAAATATGGTTCTTACTCTCTAGTTTCGATGTGAAACTATGCTCGCTCTGAGAGGTGATTGAAAGAAAAAGAAAAACAATATTCCCTTTAGCTTTTAAGTTTGTCAGGCTGTATTTCTCATGTGTTCAGTGTGAAGAGAGAAGGGAGAAGATGAGGAGTGACGAGACGTTACCTGGCACGTTTTCTATCGAGCAGAGATTTTGCAGACAAGTATGATGAACTGACATTACCCACCTTTGTTTGATCTTAAACCAGCACCCATAGCCATCTTCATGTGCAGGCATCTGTCTTTATATGTGCTTGCATGAGAGTATGGTGAGATTTGGCTTTTGTGTGTACATGTGAGTGTATATCTCTATAGTGTGACTGCAGCATCTGGCCTCTGATCTCATACAGCCATCATGACAGAAGACAAAGAAGAGGACTTTGATCTCACCGTGCCTTTTTTTTTTTTAAGAAGAGACGCTGTAGTCCCTCTTAAAGTCTCCTGTTTTTTTAATTCAATTGTATTTGCAGAGCCCTATATCACAATAAGGTGCAGAGTTATTTGGACATAAATACACAACAGTTAAATAAACAGTAACAGAAGGTAATGGATTCATGTCCTGACCCCCCCCCCCCCCCACACACACACACACACACACACATACACACACACACATTTAGAGACTCTTACTTGGGAAGGAAAAACCCGAAAAATCCATTTGCAATGTAATTGTAGAAGGATGGGGGCATATGAGGGGGTTTCAAAAAACATTGAAAAGCCAACTTCATTTTGTGATAAATCTGCAGGATTTGGGCTAATCCCAATTCAGCCCTTACTCTTCTCCATTACTCCTCCCCCTTGGCCCCTGCACTTGGTATTACTCCTTAAAAAAGATTTGCAAGAGATAGAAGTTAGAACATTCTTTTGTAAAATGAAACAACCTTATCATACTTGTTATGTCATCAGGAGTTATCAATGCCACTATAAACACTTTATGGAAAAAGGTAATGACGCACATCATTCAGTTGTTAAGAGGTGTGCAGGACCCAAAAGAACAGTGAATAAAAATGAGATAAGATCTGCACAACGTATGAGTTCCCAAGAAGATGTTGGTAATAAAGATCTTTTTGGGAGCTCACACGTCATGTGGATCACATTTTATTTTTTTATTAATTCTAAACAGATGCAACAAATTTGTTTCCAAAAGAATTCCCCATGCTGTCAGCGACTGTTGCATGGATAGGGGGTCATGTTTTTGCAGGCATCAATTGCAAAGCACAGAAATGTGATCTATAAAATATTGAAAGTGTGTTAAACAGATGATCAAATGATTACATTATTTACAAAGAAAATCTGTATATTTGTGTCTTTCTGTCATCACACTACTGCACTTTCTTGTTGTGTTTAGAATTACAGGAGATTTCTCATACCCTTCCATTTATAGTGTGTGTCAAGGAAGAATGTGTCTCTAGTGGCAAACTTTTACAACTCACTATGGCAACCTTGCTTAGAAAAGTGACTGTCTACAGCACCGCAATTACCCTCCACTGATCGGTTTCCCCTAGATTGAGCTGTAAACCATTGTCAGATGGATAGGCTCTCAGCTGTGAAAGAAATCGAAGGCAACCATGTAATTTGACTCTCAAAATGACTTCTGATCACTAGAGAGATATTCCTTGAAGGTAATTTTACTCATACAACAGTGACTTGTCCTGGAATGCTTCCACGCATGTGCGACTTGCTTCATCTGGAGAGTCAAATCATCCCTTGACAGTGTAGTCTTGAAAAATCTGTTTAGAGGGATAAACAGCTCCCCCTTAGCCCTTCCCTCATAGAAAATCAGAAGATCCCTTACCCATACACGTGAATGAGCAAAATGGAAGGATATATGGGGAGGGGCCAAGGGATGAAATGGGATTAGACCTTAATGTTGTTAATGAAATGTAAATGTGGGCGCCTAACCAAAAATCTATAGATCAGCTATTTGCTTTATGATACACAGCAGGCCTAGATCTTTTCCATAATTACAAATCCAAAACCAACCAACCAGTTTTTTTTTCATACTGATAATGCTAGAGAAAAGGCAGTTAAAATCTAAAATAAGCCACAAAAATGCATTAGTCATCACATAAGTGATAGTATGACCTACTTCCCATTGTGGTTGTAAAAGTGGATTTTTGGTATCAGCTGACAGTGTCCTGTATTGTTCTTTTAACACCTGCAGAAATATAAAACACTAGCCTGCTGCCCACATCAAAGGCATATTTCTCTACTCTGTTGGACACCACTTCAAAGATTTTTTCTGAACTTTCTCCCTAAATCCAGTTGTAAAAGCTTCATGGAAGCAGAGGCCCATGTTTGCCCCTACTTGTAGAAAGAGTGGGTGTTGCCATAGCGATCAGGAATTGTTGACATTGGAGGATATAAACAAATTTGGAGAAGAAGCAGCAGGGTGGAGGTGGTGTACTTGTGACAGAGGTGTTCACACATAGGAACAGGCAGACAACACAAACGAGGCAGCTTGAACATCTGTTGAAAGTGATCGGTCATAGGTTGTGTATGTACTATATGGCACACAACACAAGATTTTATACAAGTTAAGAATTAAAAAAAAAAACCTCACCACAGTTACACCAGATGATCAAAGCAGAGGCCACCAGAACAATTACCTCAACAGGCAAAATTTCAGGGATAAAATTTCTTCAACACAGAGTTCACAATAATATAGTAATGAAATAATAACAAAATATGTAGACCTCGATGAAACAATACACTACAGTGCAAGAGGAACAAGTGGGAAACTGACTTTTGTCTGAAGTACTACACACACACGCATATATATATATATATATATATGTGTGTGTGTGTGTGTGTATATGTGTGTGTAAATTCACTCTACAAAGTCTCATTTGCAGTTTTTGCTTTAGTATTTTTAAATCAGGCTCATTTACAACATAGTCTTTGAGTCAGGATCCTTTTTTTAACTTCAGTTTTGTCATCTATCTATCTGTTTCATTGCTACGTAATAAGAGAGGACAGGAGTCCCTTATGAGCCTTCGAAGCTGCATGGCCACATGACAGTAAAAAGGGGCCTGTCACAACAACAGGCATCAATTCCATTTTCTCCTTGTTATAATTGACTGGCTATGAAACAGGCCTAGTCCTCTGTGTCATTCTATGTGGAATTAATTTCCTGGGTGTTATCAGTTCATATAGCTTTGTTTTTTCTGGATGGGAACCCTAGAAATGAGAGTGTAGTGATCACGGGATCAGCTTAGCCTGTCTAACCACCACACTAATGGCAGTTATGTAACTGACCAAGCTACTTTCGGTCAATGCAAGTTTGGATTCATGTTCAATTCTATTTTCTCATAGCATAAACAGAAGCTTTTAATGGCAGGTTTGATGTCTAATGCTGTACTTTGAATGTTTGGTCAGAATTAGCCCTTGCTTGTGGCTATTTTTCTCCTCAGTGGAAGACACATTCAAGTTTCCAGGAAAGAAAGGACGTTTTGTATTGAAGGCTGTGCTGATGAGTCTGCAGTCAGTACAGTCAGACACAGTGCAACAGCGAGAGAGAGGGAGAGAGAGAGAGAGAGAGAGAGAGAGAGAGAGAGAGAGAGAGAGAAACAGAGAGCAGCAGTGCTGGGTCAGCTAAGCCTTGCCTGTCACTCCTCTGTCAGCTCAGCACTTTTGGACATATATCTGCCATGTGGAGCTGCCAGGCCCATGACATGCCACTCATTCCCAAATGAAGCCCACTCTGCTAAATCATCCCATTTCCTACACCCACTTTCCACAGTTGGAAAACAATAGTTTAGCCAAAATACATTATATTAGACATGAAATGAAGAGGCAGTCTACTTCCTGTTGTGTCTTTTTCACCTTGTTGTGTATTACCTTGAATCAAAATATTGGCCGCAAAGTTTGCCTGTTTGTGACGTAATCAAATCAATTAGTTTTAATATGGACCTACAGTGCATTCTTTAAAGACTACTTGCCCACTTAGCATTCTATTTTCCTTCAAAGTGTGCAATAATTTGACAGCAGTTTCCATTGCATGAGCAGCCTGTCAGCATTTGGAGCTGGAAAACTCCGATCAGGATGTTGACTGACAAATCTCTTTAACAGAGGATTTCATGTTTGGCATTGTAAATCTAACAGCTATAGTTCAGCATTGTAAGGAGTTTGGACCTGAGGTTTAAGGCTCAGGCAAATTCATTTTTCCAAACAGACAAGTTACTGTATATATAATCTAATATCCAAGTACATATGACCTATATATTGGTCTATATATAATCTTGCATTGGCCTTGCTCTATGATGCATTTTGGGCTGCTTACTGTATGAAAGGTTCTCTAAAGACAAATATGGTTATTGGGATATGGTTATAATGGCATGAACAAAACACACTGAATTATTAACAACTAAGGATTATACAGTTTTATATGTACATAGGTTTTGTGACTACTGAGTTGATGTGAAATTGAAAATGTGTATTTTTCCTCATTTTAAAGATCCCATTGAGACTGAGTAGATTAAGCTAAAGTATATACATGACAAATATTGCTCACTTTTATTTAGTCCTACTATTGGAATAGGGTTCATATTTAGTGCCCATTTTTGTCTTTTCCCTGATTATTTAAAATTAAGCATGAAGCAGAAGGTATTTAAAATTCTCTCCTCCTGTGTTCATACATTTTCCCACTAGGTGGCGATCTTGCTGTGAAGGGCAGCCTACCTTGTGTCTTCATTGGCCCACACGTACTGAGTTAATAGCAAGAAACATCTGGACACACAAGCATATCAAAGGCTGGACACAGCTGTGGACAGGAATCATCTAGAGAAGAGTTTTCCTCCAGGCGGCCTTGTGTTTGTTTACTGTCCTGTGTAGCTGCCGCCTGCATGGGTTTATCACCTCAGGACTCAGATCTTCTGCCTCACAAAGGGCCTCTAAAAGACATTGATCTGAAATGAAGTAATGTAAATAACACCATGACTTCCCCTTACGTTTTCCCCTGGTGGAATATTTCCTCAGGTAGTGTCTGTTTGCATCAAGTAGCACAAATGAAGAAACCCAGAATGATGTCAGATCTGTTTCATAGAGATGTTTGGCAGGGTTACAGTGGTAGGCTATATGATTTCTAATTACTCCATACTACAAACATTGATTTTGCTTGTCCATAGTATTGAAAAAGATGCAAATGAAGAAAAGTCACTCACCATTTCCTTTCCTCAAGTGCCAACCTTATCACCGTGTAACTTTACTTCAAGTGGGAAACATACAGATTTGTCAGTTATTCTCAAAAATTGCCCTTAAAAAAACACTAACTTTTTTGAATGCTTGACTTTATTTCATATAATTTGTTTATTGTTTGGTGGTTTTAATGCTATATTTGGAAAAAAAAATACAAAAATCATAAACTCTGTTAAGAGCATGTTTGTACTGTGTAACCATGATTGATGATAATGGGTGATATTTAACTCAAATTTAAAGATGTCCCCTCATCTGCATTTTGATTTGTGGTCAAACATTTTTATAAAACATGTCTTAAATTTAGACATAAATGTACTGTGTGCTACCGCTCCTGCTTACGATCACTGCTTTTTCTGAATTCACTCATGAGGTGTGCTGTCAATATCTCCTCCCACTTGTTCTGGCCTGAATAGCAGTCAGTCAGATGATAAATGGTGGAGACATAACACATTCTGTCTGTCTTTGATTTGCAGGTATACATTTTTTCCTCCTTTGCTCAGCTCTTCTAAAAAGACAAGCTTCCGGAGATTCATTCCATTACTGAAAATGTAAATTAAGTGTGTGACCAAATGACTACACAGCTTGATCTGGCAGGTTTACATAATGCTGGAACCAAGTCCAGTTCTTGTAGCCAAGCAATAGCAGCTCCGGCTTGGCCTACATTCTGTCTCTGGGAGTCTTTAGTGATGGCTGTTAATGGCTCTACATTGTAGAAGTAAAGAGTGTGGAAGTGTCTCTGATTGCAAAAAAGAATGGAAGGCAGTGAGCAGCCCACTCACCAGCCTGCTTCTGCCCCCCACACACAGATGCACACACACAAATATACTGGAACACTTTTACACAGTTCTGGCCAAAAGAACGACTTTAGCGCACCAATGTAATGAAATCATCAGGTGAAAAAATTAGAAATCACTAAATTCAATTCAAAATTTTACATAAAATCTGTATCAATGGCACAGACGTGACACTCTAATATACAAACAACCACAATGCTCACAATCACATACACTCACTCATTTGACTCTTTCCATCTTGCTCTCACCCACACATTGACACACTCTCACACATGTTTGTACATGCCAGTCGAGTACTCCCAGATGGACTACTTCCAGAACAGGAATTACATAACAAAGACCTGTTTCTAACTATGTTCCAACTTTAAACTTACACAGAGATGCATAGAGAAATTTTCTTGCACATAAACATATGTTTTCACCATCTAGCAATATCTTCAAAATATTTATATTCAGGTTTTGGGCATGGTTTGCAGTAATACTTTCCTGCTTAGAAAAAGTGTGTGTCTTCTTTCACTATGCATGTGTATGTGTTTTACATTGTTTGGACTTTGTATGGACTTTTTATGGCTGCTACTTCAGCCAGGTCTCTTTTTCAAAAGAGATTTCTGATCTCAATAGACCTTTCTCACAACTTCCGCATTTTGCACCAGAAATACGTAAGTGGAGAGTAACCCTACTTCCGCACTGGCAAAAGTTAAATGACAAAGATTACCTAGCAACAACCAAAAGTTATTGTAACATACCAGGATGTTCTTGTAATGCCCAGAAGCAGTTGTGTTTTTCATTTTGCTCCTTCGCTATTAATTGCGAAGCAAGACAAAAATGGGTCCAGGCTATTCGGTGGGATGAAGTTTTATAATTTAAAAAGGGAGCACTTACATCTGCAACACGCACTTCACATAAGAAGACTACATCTTGGGGATGACTGTTTGCTAGTTGAAACCAGAGTCTGTCCCTAGCCTTTATCCTTGGAATTACACTTCTACAGGAAAAAGGGAGCCAGTATGTGAATGGTGTCAAAAACGGCAACTGTTAACATCTGTTTTGAAAGTTATGGTGAACACAAATAAGTAATTTTGGACTTAAACTGTATTCAGGATCTTTTGCTTTTAGATGTCAGTACATCACTGTCAGCAGTAAAGAAAAGTAGCACTGTAAGGAAAGAGTTGAAATAGTGATAGAGCTGCAACTGCAGCCAGTGAACAGCAGTAAGTCACAGTAAATGTATGCACACTGATCAAACCTGTAGTTTGTGAGGCTCCTCTTTTTTTCTTTGCGATGGGTAGCATCTAGCCCTCACAAAAACCTGCCCGTCTACTACATTTGATACTATGACAAACAAACACCAACATAAACACACACTGCCAGAGAAAAAACCATTAAAATTATGCTAACAAGACGTTGACTTGAACCATAGACAGAACAAATTGAAAATAGTGAAATAGTACATTTCCTCTATACTATCCATACATACCCCTATAATCCTGGTCCTAGGTATAATTGGACATACTAATGATTTGTGGTCGTAGTTATCAGTTCAGTAGCACTTAGCCTCAGTGCTCTCGCCTTACTTTTTCCTCACAGAAAAATGTTTAGCCTTTATCAAGTTTTTTTTTTTCGTTAGTGAATTTTCCCTCCATGATTCTTCTAATAAAGGTAAAATAAATAAATAAAGATAAAACAGTGCTATTACTACCACAAAAGTAACTAGAATACAAAAATAACTACTGAAAACTACTGGGCTTCTGCTCTCACAATGTTCCGAAACTCTTAGGACTGGTTCTTCTATCAGGACAATACTCCTGGCCTCAGCTAGATCAATAAAAGTGTGGATGATGGACTGCCAGATGAAGATCCTGTCATGGCCAGCCCCATCCCACCCACCATGTCCATATAAGCCCCAGAGGGGTCACATTTGGGCTGTATATACCTATGGGTTTTTCCACGATTTCCATGGTGATCCCACATGTTATTGTCCATATCAGAATCATAGTCACAGATCCGAATATCTCATTATTTATTTTTCAGACTATTTATCCCATTCATCCCTCATGTCATCTGCTCTCCTTTTTATGTCAGTTGCATGACTTAAATTCTGTTTACAAATATTTTAGTTTGCAATACTTTACTATATTTTTTTATTCACTGATATTTGTTGTTGTTTTACTGATATTTGTTGTATGTCTGTAAATTCTTGAGCTAAACCCGAGAGATCTACCTCAGTTTTATTGTACTTTGACATTAGTATTGTACAATGACAATTAAGAGATTCTGATTGTGATGGCAAACACATGTGCAGCCACCATGGAAAAGCCCATATGGGACCTTTGTATGGAGACCAAATATAACCCTTCTGGGGCCAACATGGATAGGCTGGTTGGGATCTCTTGGCCTGAACCCACATTGAAACTTCTAGAGGAAGATTAGTGGTCACAGGCAATGGAACATTACTAAGCTTCTTGAATTTCCATGCCAGGAACTGCATAAAGTCATCCAACTGCAATGGAGGTGAATCAAGACTTGTGAAAGATGTCATTGAAAATCAAGGTCATTCCAACAAATATTGATTTCTGAACTTTTCCAAGTTACAACATTATTATTGTGTTGTGCAGAAATTAATATGAAGGGGTTTTCTTTGTATTATTTGAGTCTGAAAACATCGTCTTTTTATTATTGTGACCATGTTTTGTGTTGTGCAAATACACACTCTACATAATACGATGTTTGATTTGGAATTTGAGAGAAATGTTGGTAGGTTAGAGAATAAAACAAAAATGCTGATTTTATTCAAACACATACCTATAAATGGTACAATCAGAGAAAATGATCATTTTGCATTGGTCTCTTATTTTGTATGTTAAGTATATACAACAGTAAAAAAAAACAGGTTCTATAAACAAAAATGGTAGCATTTAGTGTGACCTCCCTTTGCATTTAACATGTCTTTAATCCTTCTGTTCAGACAATATGAAATTTATTGCATCAATTTTCTGTTTCAATTTTCATACAGAAAATCCGTTCAAAAAGTAGCAAGCCTGGAATACTAACAGATTCAACGGTCCAGTCAAACGTGCTGCCTACTTGGACCTGCTCCACAGAAACCATGTTGACATTGCGTTTATCCAGGAATCCCATCTTAAAGCATCAGATGTCCATCTATTTTCTAACAGGTGATATTATGTAGCTGCTTCAGAACTCGTGGCTCTCTAATTATGTTAACGTACTCTTTATCCATATCCATCAGCAATCCTCCTTATCTGAGGATAGGAAGCAATATATTGTCACAACAAAAAATTTACTTAATTCTCTTCTCAGGCAAAGAGCTGAATTTCTTATCTATAAAACTAGAAGGAAATATTGTTTGGATGATCTAAGGCCCAGTCATCCTTTGGCTCTCAAACTTCAACAGAATGAAAAATTCTCCAACAGAACAGGTATTCAGTCTGCAACATCTCAGAATATTTTAACAGAACATTTAGATGGACATATCCCCTAACCCCACGGTTCTCAAACTGGGGTCCGCGGACCCCTAGGGGGACGTGGTGCATGTCCAGGGGGTACGCGAAATTATTCAGGTTTTTTTTTTTTTGCTGTTTTATTTTGAAATGCGGAAGTTTTATTTTGTAGCGAGCGGGCGGAAGTAACAGCGCTGTTTGACGCCAGCTTGACTAAATTGAGACGGAGCGAGTCACAGGCTATTTTTAGCCACCCTGCAGCGAACATGGATCGATTTTTGTGTCCGCCAAGTTCCTCAAGAAGTGGTAAAGGAAATGACAATGAAAATGACAATGACAAAAACAAACGTCCTAACCCTAAAAAGAGAAAGTACATTGATAGTTATATTGAGTTTGACAAGCTCATCCCTCTCATTAAGTCTCTGTCTGTCTGTCACACACACACACACGGTTTTGTGTGTCTTTTGTTCCGTTTATTATTTTAAAATAATTTAAATTTTTTGTTTCTGAAGTGCTCATTTATATTATAATACCTGAAAATTTTGTTGGTTTGCAGAAAAACACTATTAAAAAAGGTTATTATTGTTTCATAATAATCATTGTTGAAGTGGTTTTTTATCATTTTCAGTATCGCGAGGATGAGGGGGGACATGGAAAAATTTCACCCCTCCAAGGGGGACCTGGGCCAAAAAAGTTTGAGAACCCCTGCCCTAACCAGCTCACAAATTCTATCCTCCATCGCCATTTTTAAAGTCCTAGTGGGAACCTTCTTTGTGGGTGGATTTCCAAAATTTTATACTTCGGCCTCTCTACTGCCCCCAACCATTTCCTGTGGTATTGCTCCGTTTTGCCCGGAGCTCACCAGATTGCTAAGCTCTTGACCAATGGACAAACTGACAGGTGAAACTACCTCCGGAACCGGATGGAAATAACAAGTGGCTTTGGTACAGTTGGTAAATCAGATTATCCAATGACCAGAGGGTTGGCAGTTCAAACCCTAGCTCTGACACGTGTCCTTGCAGAACTCTGAAGATACTAAACCCTAAATTGTTCCCAGTTTAGTCCTGGTGGCTTTAGAAAACACTGTGGGTACCTGCAGGTCCATGTAAGCTGCATTGCATTAATGTACATCTTTAAAATGTTAAATGTATATGTTACTTTGTAAATATGTTTACAGTTTGATATGTTTTTTACAAGATTCTGACAACCACAACTGTGTCCAGATTTTTTCCCAAAAAACAGGGTTTTTTTTTACAGTTACATTCATCACCATGTTTATGGAATTACTTCTCATGTCATCTCACAATAACTACATAATATATAATATCTAAATGTAGTCCCTGTTGGTCACATACCTTTGCCTCCCTCGCAGAAGTGGTTCAAAGTAGGATACATATTTCCCATGTGTATTTAGAAGATTTTATCATTCAATTTCACATTTTCTACGTAAAACATTTCCATATCATTATCTATTTTACTCTCATTTATCTGTGCAATTGATTCAGCCATGGACATCAATCTCACAAAAAGATGCAATAGCGACAAGTTGCTCAATTTAGCACAACACATCATATGATTGGTCAAATCTCACTTGACCTATGATAAATGAGTAATGGGTTTCAGCTTACTTAACTCAACCTCATAACTCATTAAAACCTCTTCAGCACTGTTCATCCACTTTCAGTGAAATGTGAACAATGTGTAATGGTTTTCAACTTTCACCCTGTTAAGGAGGTGGTTATACAAGTAGAGGCTGCGGGAGAACAAGATCAGACTGTTAATCTTGTGCATCTCATCTTCAGCAGCAGTGAAAACCCTGTGCCCCTCATAGCCCCACATGACTCACAGAATGCTACAATTTACAAGCCAGGGAGGAAAGGACATGGAGCTGGTAATGGTGAGTGTGTGTGTGTGTGTGGGGGGGGGGGGGGGGGGGGGGGGGGGGGGGTGGGTGAACTGGGAACAGATGTACTTCTGCCACGTAAACGCACACAAACTAATACATGCTTACATACCTCTTAATCGTGCAGTGGTGTTCTCCTTTCAACTCCATTTTCAGTATCTACTTGACCTTGTCTTGTCTCTTAGGTCATGACCTCTGTGACCTCTACTACTATTTGTGCCACACCACATTGACTTATATTCCCACAACCTCCCCATACTTCCCCAACCCCCTAACCCCCTAACCCTGTTCCTCAAATGCAGAACAATAGGCTCAGTGTGACCCAATGGCATCACCTTGCTCCTCTATCAGACACAGGCCACTCTGTTTGGGCACAGGAGGGCTGAAGGTGGGGGTGGTGGTGATTAGGGGGGGGTGACATGGCTCTCCACTCACCCAGCACTGCTGCGACCTGCAGATATGGGTGACGAGAGCATGTAAGTGGGAAAAATGAGAGGGTGACAGTCTTGAATGCTGAAACTGTGTTTCAGTGGTTTTAGTTTGTTTATACACCTTAAGTTACAAAGGCACACCTGTCTTCATGTGAACAATGTTAAGTGTGCTGTGTTTATGCTGTCTCAGGAGTTCTCACCTCCCTTCTCTGCCCCACCTGGCCACATCACACAAGTAACAAAACAATAGCTTGTTGTGTTGGCACTATTGCTCAGGAGGGAAATACAAAGCTTGTGTCCCCCCCCCTCCTAATTTGTTGTTTCTTGCTTCACCGTGAGTGTTTTACGATCAACTGTGATGCAAACTGCTATCTGAACAATCGCCCCTTTATGAAACCCATAATTCATCACAGCTCTTAGTCAGACCCCTGTATGCTGATCATTTTGGCCTCCCTGGGTTAAATTAATTGCGTCCTGCTTGTGAGTAACAGTGGGGGTTAGTTCAGATCTGCTCCAAAGTGCAGTACTGCCCTTTGCATGTGTTGCAATTAAACTGAAAGTAATATTTTAGACACTGGTTCTTTTCACAAAGTCACATAATTGGATGAGGCCAAGAGACAGTTTTGATAATTCTCACGAGTACTGTCTGACCATGGTGATTTACATTTGACCTCAAGGACTCCCATGTGATGTGGAAGTGGTAACGACCCACTGAGGTTCAAATGTTGGGAATCCTTCACAGTCACAGGATGAAGCCTCTCAGCAAAATGGAGAAACCACCATTCAAGCTTCTTTTCCAGTAAACTTGAATGATTCTGGTAAATTTATGTTAATCCCAAAGAGAGAGTTATAGAGGTAAGAGATAGATTTATGAGGTACAGTCTTCAGAAATATTTCCAAACCATGTCAAAACCCCTTTGATTCGATCTCAAAGAGAGGTTTTGCATCTATTTAGACCTGATAACGAACTGTTTACATATAACTTAAGTGTTAAACAGTTTTGAATATATTTCCTCATGAGGTGTTCACTAAAACATTAACTGAAAAAAAAAATACACTGCACAGAACTGTGTGCTTTTACAATACTGGCATACAGTTTTAATGAGAGTATTTATTTGTGTTGAGGATATTTTAAGATTTGGAAGTGGAAATAAATCTTTGCAGATATGATAAGTCCATACTGTACATACAGGACAAGACCTGCGAAATCACCACAGGAATATTAATATGTACAAACAATTTGACGCATCAAGTAAAAGAGGGACCCAAAAAGAGAGGAGAGGAGAGGAGAGGAGAGGAGAGGAGAGGAGAGGAGAGGAGAGGAGGGGAGAGGAGAGGAGAGGAGAGGAGAGGAGGAGGAGAGGAGAGGAGAGGAGAGGAGAGGAGAGGAGAGGAGAGGAGGGGAGGGGGAGAAGAGAGGAGAGGAGGGGAGGGGAGGGGAGATTAGGGGAGGGGAGGAGAGAGGAGAGGAGAGGAGAGGAGAGGAGAGGAGAGGAGAGGAGAGGAGGGGAGGGGAGAGAGAGAGGAGAGGAGGGGAGGGGAGGGGAGATTAGGGGAGGGGAGGAGAGAGGAGAGGAGAGGAGAGGAGAGGAGAGGAGAGGAGAGGAGAGGAGAGGAGAGGAGAGGAGAGGAGAGGAGAGGAGAGGAGGGGAGGGGAGAGAGGAGAGGAGGAGAGGAGAGGAGAGGAGAGGAGAGGAGAGGAGAGGAGAGGAGCTGTGTCAATGACAGATGATGGCCCCCCCCCCCCCCCCCCCCCCCCCATCTCTTCTGATATTATAAATGAAGATAATGCTGCATGATACAGGAATGCATCCTATATTCCCAGTAGAAAGAAGCAGGATGTTGCTGATGCTCATAGGTTCTTTCAGCCAACAGGCCCCGCCCTGTGCCCCAGCCAATAACAAAAGACCCTGCTGCCCGCTTCGACTGATTAACCAAACAAATGCCACTGGTGGCACAAAACATGTCTGTAAATGCACGTGGGCATTCCTAACATGCCTGCCTGTTTATATGGCAGTGGGGTTCAGAGGGGTTCATGCATTTGTGTGTGACTGAGTGCAAACATGCTGGATGGACATTACCAGCAAATGGCCTGAAT